>JABYQS010000071.1:0-184702 GCA_022592435.1 Cerioporus squamosus
GCAAGTCTGGCTCCGACAAACCAATTCAGCGTCTTTAGAAATCATGTCGGCTCATAACATACCTCAGCGTCCGCACCACGCACGCCACACATCGAATCGTGAGTTCCAATTGCAAGGAGGCTTTCCGGCGTAGACCCGTTGTGATCGACGTTGCCACTGGTGGCTTCGGAGGAATGGACACTAGCGACCGCGCCCTCCGCAACGCTCACAAAGAGGCGCGAAGCCACGAGGGCCACTTGATTGCAACTTGTGCATTGAATAATCTTCTCTGGACCGAGACATGAGTCGCAACATAGGTGTCCTATGCCCTTGGTTCAGAATGTGTATGATAAAGAAGATTGCGACAACAACTAACCGCAAGTCATGAGCATAGGCGGGATGGACGCCCCGAGCTCACATGCACAAGAGACGCACTCCATGGACGTCGCAGAAGATTTGACGGTTAGGAAAGAACGAATGCAGTCACAGGCGTAGGAGAGACTCAATGTAGTGAGAGAGAGGGTGTTAGTATCCCGTACCGAGCCCGCTAACGACGCATATATACATTCTCGGGCGTCACGATAACCTCGCCTATCCAATGGACCTGACGTATATGGAAGGTTATGTACTGACACAAAGATTACGCGACTTGACTCGCAGGTGTTGTTCATTCCGGGCCTTCATTCGCAGCGTAGATGAGTAGTACTGCGGTCGGTGCTCGGCAGCTCCGCATGCGTCCGGGACGTGCGACTGCAAGCCACCGCCGATGTGCACGCCTTGCTATCCCGACGAGAGTAGATGCAGATGCCGGTGTCGACGAAAGTAGGCTGGCGGAGGACGGGGGACGGGGAGAAGAGCGCTGCGCAGGCGGGATGGCGGAGCGCAAGCAACGTACGGGGCCACGGACGGGCGCGCGCCCCGCCCCGCCCCTTGCTGACAAAGCCGCACAGCTTCTGGCAGGCGGACCGACCGCCGAGATGCGGTGGCACTTCGACCTGCCCCATATGCATGTCGGACTCGCCCGTCTGCTCTCTCTACGACTTGCTAACCTCGGCTTCCTTTCTCTTCTCGGCGACAATCGCAAGCATCCGGATTTGATTCCATTCTCCTCTCCGCCTGCCATCTATGGCAGCTCGATCTCGTCTCTCCATCTTCTCCCTCGCGCCAACTCCCTCGTCGTCTCATCCCGTCATCCATTCGTGCCACTCGCTAACGGTTCCCCGGCATCGAGGTTCCGCGGCCGTCGCCTTCGCGTCCCAGCCATGCAGAACTCCTTCCCTTCTCGGCGACAATTGCAAGCATCCCCTCCCGGCCACTCTCCTCTCCGCCTGCCATCTATGGCAGCTCGATCTCGTCTCTCCATCTTCTCCCTCGCCACCCGTTCGTGCCACTCGCTAACGGTCCTGGTCTCGAGGTTCCGCCGCTGTCGCCTTCGCGTGTCAGCCATGCAGCTGCAGAACTCCCTCCTGGCTATAGCATTCTCCGCGGTCCACGCGCGCCCGCCGTACACCAGGAGTAACTAGTACTGCTGCGCTTCACTCGTCGCCGTCCAGTTGCGCTGGATAGATCTCATTGATCCCTGCCCAGGCCAAATGACCATCGCCATCGCTGCCGACCCTCCTTTGGGCTATGTACGCGTATCGCTGTGAGTCACTACCCTTCCTCATGACCTTGCAGGCGAGTGGTATTATGATATTTCTATATATGCACTCGTTCCGTGATCATGTACGTAGGCGAGCCCTCGAGACGTGGCTGCATACAATGCATATGACCTTGCCTAGATAAGGGAGGGCGAGGGCATGGCCGCGGCCGTTTGTGGCGTGCTGTCCACGCGGCGCGTGTAACGTTGCCGGTCCCATATGCATGGGTGCTATGTGAGAATCTCACTCAGATGTGCTAGTGTTCACAGATGACACCCTCGCTGCCCTGCGCACAATAATACTACGCAAATTATGCAGCATCACTGCGGCGCCTCTGTCAGGTTCACCAGTGCTGAGCTGTTCAGTTCTGCGGTGCGCATACGATACCACGAGTCAGGATAGGATGAGGCCGAAAGACTGACTTGTGGTTATACGGCACCAACGTCGGAAATTGCCGACCTCCGCCTAAATAATAGCGGCTTCCTGACTGGGTAGCAATCTCTCCGTCTACACTGCCCGATCGACTTGCCAAGCTGAGTACCTGCTCATCAGAGTCCTTAAGGAGCGCCAAACTTGCATCTATAAAGTTGCACCTGTCTCAGGGCTGACGTACCGAGACCTGTCATGTCCTCGGAACAACGGCTATGCTTCTGCGACGCTTGCGGCCTTACTGGATCACCTCAATCGAGGTCCACGATTGCGAAACACAGCAAAATGCAAAGCGCGAGAGCTCTTTCTGGACGCGGTCTCACTCCGACCGTGTCCAGTGCGGAGATGCGGCGCCGTGAAACGGACAAATGCGCTAGTTCCACGAACTTGAAGGCCATAACTAACACGTCCAAATCTTCTGCACACTCGTCCATGCCAGATAACAAACTTGCTTCCCCTGCTATAACGGAGCAACAAGTCGACGTCATCTCTGCTCAGTTCGCCCACGCCGTGGCATCTTTCGTTTTACCGGACAATCTAACCTTCAAGTATCCTCCTCGCACGCCAACAGCGATGTATCCCGGTCCGCATATGTCTCTACCTTGGGAAGAGGGTCCCGCGGCCCTCGTGACATCGGATAAGTCGAACGCGCGAATCTTACTGCATATCTCGTACCTGAAGTCTGTCAGAACCGCTCTTACCAGTATAGTAGGAGCATCCGTTTCGGGTCCAGCGACCTATAGAATGAATACCACTCTCGGAGAGATAACCCAGAAGTTGCAATTCTTGGAGGATTGGAGAATGTCACAGTGGACTCGCTTGCAACGAGCCGCTCCAGACCCAGAAGGTCTGGGTCCCAGGAGGTATGATACAGGTATGTATATGTGCTTGCATCGATATTTCGGTACGATAACTTCGAGATCGTCGCAGAACCATTTTTGAGGGAATGAAGGGAGACCATCCAGTCGTCAATACATGCATCTTCCTTGTCCTCGTGCTCAATCTCTTGTACCACGTAACTCTCCCTGCCTGCCGGCTCACAGTCAAGATCCTCAAGCGCCTAATTCAGGTTGCCTGGGCCGACCGATGCGCGCAACTTGAATCCAGTTTTGCGGACTCGCCTGACGCTGAACAGCTCAATAAAGTTTTAGATTCCATCCCCGCAGACGTGTCTACGTCTATCAAGCGTCTTAACATCTTCCCAGAAACAATCGAGTATGCATGCTGCCCGGCGTGCTTCGCGTTGTATCCGTCGCGGAAGTCGCGAGGTTCTCAATCGAACGCTGGAAGAGCCGACCCTCCGGATATCGGCCGAGATGACTCTGACATATCGCTGGTTGAGGGGCAATGCGTCTCAAACTCCCTCCCATTCTACTCTCACGAAACGATAGTACCACGTAACACCGACATGACTCAGACTGAATATCCAGAGTTCTGTACTCAACGAGACCCGCCAGAAGACGGAGAATGTGGTGCACGCTTACTAAGGAAGCGAATGCAACGCAGTTCACATGACCAGTACCGTCCCATACGAAGATACTCTCACCAGACATTCGTCTCATGGATTGGAAGAATGATGTCTCGACGTGACTTCGAAGCAATGGTTGACAGATCATTGCAAACTCGGAGCGCAGCTGGCGGCAACATGCCAGGATACTATGTGGACGACATCATGCAAGCTCCGGAAGTGCGAAGTTTCCTGGGTCCAGATGGCCTGACATTCATCGGACCAAGCGGCGGTGACGAAGGCAGGCTGTTATTCAGCCTTTTCATTGACTGGTTCAATCCTCGCGGAAATCGTCGTGCAGGAGCTTCGTTGTCCTCTGGCGTGATCTTCATGGCATGCCTGAATCTCCCGCCAGATGTTCGGTACAAGAGAGAAAACCTATATCTCGCCGGTGTCCTTCCGGGCCCAAAGAGCCCTTCCCTAGAGCAGGTTAATCACTTCTTGCAGCCCATAGTCAAAGAGCTCCGTGACCTTTGGAAGGACGGCGTTACGCTATCCCGCACAGCACTGCGATTGTCAGGTCGTGTGGTCAGAGCTGCGCTCATGCCCTTAGCCTCAGATCTTGGCGCCATTCGCAAAACATCCGGTACAGCGTCTCATAGCGCAACCTACTTTTGCACCTTCTGTCAACTTAAGAAGCGCGATATCAACAATACGGACGCATCATTATGGCCCCGCAGAGATTGCGCTGCATTTCGCAGGCATGCGGAAGCATGGAAGGGAGCCCCGTCTTCCAAGGAACGCAAGAGATTATTCAAAGCTCACGGCGTCAGGTACTCCGTACTGCTGGAGTTACCCTATTGGAGGCCGACTCGTTACATACTGTTGGACACGATGCACAACATGTTCCTAGGGCTCTTTCAGCGCCATTGCAGACGAATTCTTGGGATGAACATTGAGACAGATGAGCCTCAAGACAGAGATCTAGATGAACAGGAAGCCACACCTCTATTCACAGAGGAGGACATGACAAAAGCTCTCACCAAGCTTCGACGATGTTCGACCCCAGAGGCTCTCAGAGACGGTCTGAAGCTCCCAGTCATGAGGGTACTCTATGAGGTGGCCGGATGTGGGCCCCCGGGGAAGAAGACGAAACTCGAGATGGCCAGAGTACTCCTCTCCCAGGTGAGTGATTTACGTCAAAGGTTTAGTCTGTCGGATCGAGTCTCATCAATTGCATAGCGGGAAGATGCTGTGACAAAAGCCTCGTCCGCTAGTTTAGATCTCTCTGGACACGCATACGAGGCGCAGAAGCCCAAGAAGAAAGTTGTTTTGGACAAATCAGTGCTGCAGGAGGTTATCGCTGATATGAGAATCGCCATGCTTCCCTCGGCGATTGGCCGTGCGCCCCCAAACGTCGGCAGCGCGGGGGCCGGAACACTGAGCGCAGACCAATGGCGCACGTTGTGCATGGTCCATTTGGTTGTAAGTCTGACGCGTCTTTGGGGGTGGCTGCCTGCCGAGGACAGACGTCGCGAACTCCTCGACAACTTCTTGGACCTAGTCGCCGCTGTTCGTTATGGAAATGTCCGCAGGACGTCCCGGAGCCGGATCTCCACCTATAACTACCACATATTCAGATACGTTAGAGGATTGCGGAGGCTGTTTCCGGAACAGGACCTGGTACCCAACCACCACCTAGCGTTGCATCACGGTGAAGTTCTGGAAAACTTCGGGCCCTCACATGCATATTGGGGCTTCCCATTCGAGCGCAAGATTCGTATTCTTCGTCACGCCAAGATCAACTATCGTCACGGTAATGCTGTCCCTTCTCCCATATGTGTTCCTTGGCATTGACATGCACGCGTCAGGGGAGACCGAGGTCACGTTTTTTGAATCATTCTGTTTGGGAAACAACCTGAAGATCATGATGGTGTCCCGACGACTACCCGCAGTTCTGAACGACTTGGTTGACCTCATTGATTGCGCATTTTCCGGAGATACTCCCGGGAGCGACTCTATCAGGCCATCGGTGTATGCCGCAGGATCGGAGCCCTCAGTTGCCGTTAACGAACAGAAAAAATCACTATTGCCCTTGGAAACTTACAATGCATTGCTAGCGTGTATTCGTGGAGATTCGTCGCTTCGTGGGGCCGCGATATATCGATCAATTCAAGAAGATCAAGAGCGCGCAATCGTCCTTAGCTCAGATGCCCAACTATTGCAACACGTCGAACATCGAGGGGTCCGCTACTGCACATATTCATACTATCCTGGAGACAGTCATGTTTTGTTCCGAGAATCCCCAGGGAGCACTTTGCGCACCCAACAGACGGAGCATACTGCGCTGTCCTTGGGCCAGATACAAAGTATTTTTGTTCACAAGAGGCTGCAAGCGGATGGGTCTTTTCTTCACCAGACTTTCGCAGCGCTGCGCCCCTTCAACGCCCTATCAGAAGCCGACCAACGGCACGATCCGTATCGTCGTTATAAGTCTCTGCGAGCTACGCTCGTTTACTCCTCTCCATCACCGACTATTCGAGTAGTTCCCATCCGGGACATTATCGCTCAGTTCGTGGCATGCCCATACCGCAACCATCAATCAATGCTATCCCGACAGTGCATGGTCGTGATACCGCTGGATGAGGTGCGTGTCTCAAAGGCTCTGCGTGAAGATGTGCTTAGAGTCGTCTATGCCACGGAGCAGCTATGATTGCCGCAAGCAGGCGATTCTCATGGGATGGGTTGTGTATGCATTAGGTTTCGTAGTTGTGCGGAGGGTTCGATCCTCACCAAGTTCGTGACTGTAATGAAATAGAAGCTCACCTGCTTACATTGTGGAGACTCGGGCTTGTACCAAAGTCCCACTACTACTTGGTAGTACAACAGCATCGGGAGATCCGACTACACCGAATGTGATAGAGCTTCTATCAGCGAACGACATGTCCGCAGTGGCCGGCTATGCGTGAGTTAACGAAGGACCGTGAACCGTGAATGGCTGCGTAGACTTACCGTATGGCCGCGAAGCCCTGTCAGCTATGCCACATGCTTGCGAGTAAGGTAGGTAAGATGCTCTCTTACTCCAACCTCTTGCAGAAGTTCCCATATGACACAGAGCGCAAAACATGATAGAGAGGAGTTGGAGAGGAGGGTTGAAAGTTAAACGTTCGAACGCGCGCCGACTCGGAACCAGACCGGGACGGGCGTCCGTCCCTCGGGATAAGCCGCGGTCCAATCAGGACCCCGGCAAAAGCGCCCAGAGGTCATATGCCGGCCGGGGCCAGTTTCCTCCTCCTCCTCCTCCTCCTCTTCTTGATCGTGGCTTTCTATGCTTCTGACGGGCAGTTCTTGTGCAGTGAATACGTATGTACTCTCACTGCTCCTACAACATACGTACTTACTGTGGGGTATCCATTCTTTCCTCCCTCAGTCTGAACCTTGGCTCTCGTACATGGCGGGCGCCCGGTCTCTCTCATCGCGCTCGAGCTGAATCGTGTCACCAAACTACTCCTCCCAAACACCCAAATGCCCATAAGCAATGCAAGCCCGGGATGCCGAGGAGCCAGCCCGCATGAGCCTGTGCGAGTGCCCTGAGAGTGCATGCATAGGATGACACCCCGACCCGGGAGACGAACGTACGTGTTTCATGATACCGTCGTCTTCCCTCGTCCTTTGAGTGTCTTTCCCAAGCGTAGCCCACCGAGCATTTGCATCGCACGGACGCACCGCGATGAGTCGTAGGCGGCTAGATATGTGGGTGATGCGGCGAGCACCCCGGTGTCTGGGAGGGTAGGGTGATTATGATTTTCATAGACGCGCAGACGCAAGTGGAGCGACAAGACGAAGATTCATCCATACTAACCGTCAAGGATCGCGAGACCGGCCAGAAGACCCCCCTCGGCTGCAATCTCGCCGTCAGTGGTGATGCGTTCTCCAAGCCACCCCAGTGCGTCGAATATCGATCCATCCGTGCTTATCATCAGCCACTGGCACCCACGCTGACATCGTGTACATACTACAGGATCCCGCAGAACGCGGTCTCGGCGACAGGTGTGTTCAAGAACTTCAACACGACCGAGGACTAAGAATGCGGACAAGACCGCGCTGTTTAACCAGGTCGCCGACGAGATCTGGAAGAGCATCACCGTCGACAAGTCTACCGCGCTCCTCGACCGCTACGTCGTCATCACCTTCGCCGATCTCAAGAAGTATGAGTACTTCTACTGGTTTGCGTTTCATGCTTTTGCAGCTAAGCCAGCATGGGAGATCGACGGCGAGCGGCTTGGTGCATAGAACGCGCTCGGCGCAGAAACGGTGAGTCTCGTGTCTTCCTCATTTGCCGCATCGTACCAACGGGTTACAAGCTCTCCTCAATCCAATCCGAACTCCACGCCTCACCACGCTCCTGCTTCCTCGTCCGCACAGTCGACGGACGAACCTCCATCGCTCTACGATACCTTCGCCAACGTCCCCCCCGAATACCGCGTGATCGGCTTCGTCTACCCCGCCGCGCTCCCCACCAACCCCGGCTGGCCGCTCCGCAACCTCCTCGCCTACCTCCTCGCTCTCCACCCGGAAACCGCGCAGGGTGTCCGGATCCTTTGCTGGCGCGCCGTCGGGGTGGAAGAGCCGCTTTGGGATCCTCAAGCAGAGCGGCACCGCTGCTGCCACGATGGAGAGGGTCGGATGGGAAAAGATCATCCACGGCAAGCTCGGCGCGCGTGTCGCGGACCTCGCGCCGATGTTGGACCCAGCGAGGTGCGCCTCCTCTCTTCCTGTGCTGACTTTGCTGACGCGGGCGTAGATTGGCCGACCAGGCCGTCGATTTAAACCTCAAGCTCATACGATGGGGGATCCTCCCTGCGCTTGACCTGGAGAAGGTCGTGAACACGCGCTGCCCTGCTCCTGGGCGCAGGTATGCTCGGCTGCTATGTCGCTCACACACTCATGGTTGGTGCTGTCCTTATCGTAGGTAGCACGAATTACTGACTGTTCACAGGAATGGGGCGTGTGGACGATCACGTTCGTCGACTCTGCTCGTGTCCCGTTCTCGAACCCGGTGCGCCAGCCGCTGTTCGATTTCGAGGGCTGCCTGAACGGCGGGAAACCAAAGGCCGCATGTGCCGCGGAGAAGTTGAAGAAGATATTCCCCGATGTCGTGCGTCTGTCTCCCCCCTAACTGGGTCCACCACTGACGGCCCTCTGCAGACCGCGTCCAGGCACAACCTGCGCATCCCGATGCCCGGGCACCCGACCCCGCCCGCGTCGGTCGAGCAGGCAAAGGAGGACGTCGCGACGCTCGAGAAGTTCGTTGGCGAGCACGACGTTGTGCTGATGGACTTGCGCGAGAGCCGGTGGCTGCCGCAGGTCGGGTGCACCTGTGTGCCAACCAACTAACAAGGATGGGGCGGCGACCGCTTCTGCTACGACTATCGTGCTATGGCTATCGTGAACGGTCGCGTGGTGTGGATGTGCAAGGCTTGTGATTTCCCTTTCTGGACGTCAAGCGGGCCACCGCCACGGTCGATATCGATGTGCGCTTCCAGTTTGGGGCAACCTGATAGCTGGCGCAGAGAGGTACTACCGCTTCCACGTCGATTATGCGCGATTACGCTCTACGCTCTACGAGATCAAGGACTTCAGCGAACTTGTGGCTGAGCGGTTTTCACAGGGACGGCACCATCAGCGGAAGAACCTGCCTATAGCTAGGTTCCGCTCCGATAGTCGTTACGTACAATGCATTCACTCATCGTTGTATCCTCAGGCTTGGACCGGTAGGCTAGCTCTGGGACTTCCGTCGCTCTCGTACCAAAGCATACTTCACGCTGAGCGGCAGTGTCGCCAGCTGCGCCACATCCGCGGATTCATACTCGACGGTTGTCTCGTGAGTCGTCGCCGGAGCTGCATGCAAAATCGGTAAGCTGCACATCATGTCCCCCTTGAATGCAGGATCGAAACTCATGTGCTTTGCACAGATCACACAAAGCTCGCTGACGCCCGCCGGATCGCTGGAGAACCAAGAGGGCCTCGGGATGTGCCCCTCGGACCCAGGCGACGTCGCGAAAAAGAACGTCCACGGACACTGAAAACTCGAGCGCGCGCAGGACCTGACGAACGCCATTGGCAGGTGTGTTGACTCTCAGCTCGAAAACCCGAGACGAAGCCGCTCACTTATAAGTCTAGCTACCACATCGATCTGGACGGATACTTCCTTACTGCTATCCGCGTTTTTACTTGCATATGTCACTGAGGTGAGGCCGTGCCCTGGTACGCATGGTGGCACTGCTCGAAGAACGCAAAATATCCAGGCGCGGCTGCGAATGCGTAGAAGTGTAGGCACTGTTTCTTCGAGTACGCGCGCACTAGGGATGGCCGTTCATCACCGTACGTCTGTTCCTTGTCTTGAGGCGAGGAATGCTAACTCCGTGCAGGCTTTGACTTGCGGCCCTTATTGTACCCATCAGGCGTCTCGTGGCAATTCGAGAGGATGGACGCCGCGACTGCTGACCAGACAGGTCGAACGTTCATGCGGAGGAGGCACGGAAGCGGCGGGGACACTGGAATGGAGACCGACAACGAAATAGTTAACCGTACGACAGGTCTATGACTGCATCCCTATAAAGTCCGCCCTAAATATAGTCGTTCGTGCAATGCAGTACTCGACGAGCCCTCCCGGGAACTCCTTGGGCTTCTGCGTGTATCCCTGGAATTTGCTTTATCGCGCCGAAAGGACGAGGCCCTGCTTCTAGTGAAGCGTGAGGTTGCCCGAGTTATTGATAATGTCGAGGAAGATACCGTGCCCGGCATTGTATTAAGCTCGTCCGTATGAAGCATTGGAACACCTCGGTGCGCGTGAGGTTCTAACGCCGCTGGTACAACTCTTGCAGCTCGGCCTCGTGCGAGCTTGCGAGTACTAAGGCCGAGCCAGGGCTTACTAAGCGCGAGGCACGGATGCGGATCTGAGAATCTGCGCCGATCATTGGGCGCTAAGACTTCTGCTTCCGACCACATCCGCCTCGCGCTTCACCATTTGCAGACTGGAGTCCGGAGACTCGTTTTCTCGTCTTCCTCACTGTAAATCCCGACGATCGCAATCAAGATGTCTGGACTAGGTCCCGGAGGGCTCGGAGGAAGAAACCCAGGTGCATATAGCCGCCTTGGGGGTGGTCAGGAATGTGAGCCGGATTTGTCCACTACCGCCGGAAGGGTTGCGGAGAACGAGGTGTGCACGTGTTGGAACGAGGAGAGGCAGCAGCGACGGGAAGATGGAGAGACGGACGTGGAGGAGAACGAGGAGATGCTGGGGTTGGAACCCGAGGAGAGACAGAGGTCGCCCGGGAGGGCGGAGGAGCCGAGGCAGAATGAGCCGCGGCGAGGCACGCTGCCCCCGCTACTCATGATTACTCCCGCGCAGATGACGGAAATGGTATTGGCTGTGTCTATGATGAGAGATTGCAAGCCGATAGGGTCTTCAAGATGCTGGAGACTGTGGTTGGCCAGATCGGAGGGGCGACAGGTGGATCGGGGCCTGCTAGGACGGCGGCTCTGAACTTGAGCAGTGCCGAGCCGCTTCCGCTGATCGGCGACGCGCTCGGGTGCAGGATGTTCGAGGAGGACAACGTGGTCGCGGATCCAAGGCTGGGGCTCGTGTTGTCATTGGGACACCACTTGCTGCTGACTGTATGCACACCAGATGCGCTCGATGACGTTCCAAAGGTTGCAAGAAGATCGAAATGAACACCTGGATGGGAATAGACAACAACAAGAAGTCTGTGGTTGACGTCGACCGGTGGCCTGACAAGAAGGAGATGTCCTTGAGCGACTGGAAGGACGCCTGGCTGTAGCTCCTCAAGATCATGGAAGGACATGTCCAGCCGGCAGTCATCGAGAAGTTCTGCAAGCATTTTGAGTACTTGAAGAAGCAGCAACGCTTTCCTGGGATACTGTGCTTCGACATCAGCATCAGGTGCAGGTACTTCTTGAACCATCGCCATCTTGAATTCACGGTCGAGTCGCCAGAGTACTGGCAGGAGCTTGTCCAGACGTGCAACGACAAAACCGCAAAGATGGTGTGCGTCCTCAATGAGTGCGCGCTACCACCCGTATGTTCGTGACGGGCGCAGGGATGGGCATGCCAATATGCATGGTGATGCGCGCAGAGATTTGAGGGGCGGAGCAGGTCCGGCAGGAGGCGGCGGGGCAGCCAAGCCCTTTCAGCATGGCAGGTCGCCCACATCCACGGGGCCTCTCTGCCTCATCTGTGGCAAGAGCAGACACAAGGTGCAGGCCTGAGGCAACAAGACCATCAGAGGGCAGGACCTCTATGCCGTCTGGGCCGATGGCAAGCTCCTCACGATTGATGGGCGAGCCAAGTTGTGCATCTGTTGGAATGCCCGCGGAGACCAGGCTTGCAGCAGCAGGCAATGCGCTGACACTGCCAAGGGCACTAGGCATGCCTGTGCAATCTGCGTATCCACCGACCATCATGCCGGTAGTAAGCAGTGCATCCGAGCATAGTCGCGTCATCACCATGTACCGTGCAGACACTTTTGAGTGCGCACTGCATAAGCGGTGTCGCGGCGACTAGGCGCGTAGACACCAGATGTCGATCGGCGACGGTCTGAGGGGTGAGCGGCAAGGAGCCGAAAAGGGGGGAGTAAAGAGAAAGCTCGACGAGGGCAGAGCAACGACCGGCTCGGGGGCACGAAGTCGTCGATAGCTAGTCTTCACGCGCACTGCGACAGACTAGTCCCAATGACCCGGTTATATTAGCACAGAGACAAGGGGAAAGTACATGGGGGAAAGCGCACCTAGTCCCAATGACCTAGGCTGTATCACGGGTGTGACAAACCCGCGCGGGTTTCCGCGGGTGTCACACGCGGGTACGGGTACGGGTCACAGGCAGGCCAACCCGTGACCAACCCGTGACCCGTGCGCGGGGGTTTGTACCCGCTGCCGGACCTTCCACAGTTGACGTATCGCGACGCGTGTTATACCGTTAGAAAGCTACAACTCGTAGCTTTCCAGCGATATAACACGCGTCGCGTGACGACCGCTACTAGCGGCGGTACGGACGGCTGAACGTTGGCATGGGGAAGGAGGATGTATAGGCTGTAGGTCAAGCAATCATCAGTACACTTCGAAACGATTAGTACCAAACGTTAGCGACATACGGGAGGGATATGCACTCGAAAACGCACGCACAGAGAGGACGAAACCCCAGAGATATGACCGGTTTTATGTGCAGCCACAGGATGCAGCAGTAAACCGGTCGTATCTCCTGCGCACATGCAGCGACTACGTCGGTGAATGGCTCGTTCGAAAGCGGGGTAAAGCCGCTTTCGAACAAGCCATTATACAGCCCGAAAGGCGGGGTATTGGGTGCGCAAAAGCGGGAGGATGTGGCCGCTTGTAGGCCTGTAGTGGGGAGATGTATGCAGATGAATCACTTACTGTTACTGAAATGCCCTCGTCCTCCTCGCCTTCCACCCTCTTCCCCTCAATCCCCCGCTTATTTGCAGCCCAAGATCGTCCAAATTCGTCGTAGTTTGACTGAGATATGCCTTGAAGCTTCAGAGAGTCCTCAGGAGACACAGAGATTGAAGATGTCCAGCTAGATAAGCCTAGGGTGTAGCCCAGACAGAGATGTAAGAAAGAGATGAGAGTGAAGCAGAGAGGGAACATGGTGCCAGTGTATGAGGAAGAGAAGTGAGAGAACCCACGGGATTCCCGTACCCGCAAAGCCCGTACACCCGGCGCTACTGACCCGCACCCGCCAAAACCCGCGGGTTCGTGGGTCCGGTTTTTTGGCAGGTGCGGGTGCGGGTTCGGTCCAGGACCCCCGCGGGAACACCCGTGATACACCCTACAATGACCTGGAGGTCGAGATGGGGACCAGGTAAGCGCTGGGGGGGGGGCTTATATGCTAGTCTACTCTGAACAATCACATGCCAGTGGAAGTGACTCATGCGGGAAAGGGAGCGAGGCTGTACGAGTGGGAGACAAAAGGGTGGGAACACACATGGTAACGGGATGGTAAGTGTGAGAACAAGGCATGCGGTCGCGGGAACAGAGCATACGGGCGCGAGAATGAAATCAAGGGGTCCAACATGGGATGTGTACGAAGTAGGAAAGGGATCAAGATGGGGAAGTGGAAGTTCCAGGGAGAACGAAAAGGGGTGCTGGTCCACTGACCGTGACAAGCGGGATCTTCTTGGCAAGTATTCGACCTTATGCACCAGGCTTCTCTACGGGTTCCCATTGGGGGACATAGTTCCAATCACAGAAACATTTACTCCAGATAATCACAAAGTGGGCATTCAACATATCGACTTCATCCAGCAGTATATTCAAGAGCAAGTTGACCTAGGGCACATGACAGGGCCATACGAGCGGGTGCGCGTAGAGCAAATCTTGGGATCGCCGTTCAAATCATTGCCGCTGGCTGTCACCGAGAAGCCGGGATTGACGAGCGGGTGGCACCTGGTGCAAAACTGTTCCTTCAGCAATCACCATGGCATCTCAGTTAACAATATGATCGACATGGATGAATTTCCGACCAAATGGGAAACAGCGGCAGAGGTTGCGGAAATTGTGAGTGACTCTGTTCATTATAGGTTCACGTGCTACTCTTCTTCGTCAGTGATCTTTGCCGGACCACTTGCAGTTGGGGCAACAGATTGACTAGGTCAATCTATGCCAGGCTGCCATTGCAGCTGGGGCGTGTGGCAGGACCACGAGGTGTGCACATGTTGCCGCTGCCATTGCAGCTGGGGCATAGATTGCACGTGATGCGGGGAGAGTGCACAGGCCTTGTGTGGCAAGCGCTGATCCAATGTTCCAGGTTGTGAGCGCGCCCCCGGGTGCGCAGATGGCCTCGCTGGACATTGACACCGTGTTTCGGCGAATTCCCATTATGCCGGCTCACAAGCTGACGGCCGTATATCGTTGTGCAGTGCCATCCCGGACAGTTCTACATTGACCATGTAGTGCTGTTCGGGATCACGTCCAGGACGGGAGGCCTTCAGGGCGCTGTCATGGACACGATAGTAGACATCCTCGACGCCAGAGGCTGGGGCCCTAATAAGAAGTGGGTCGCCGATCTGAACAACTTCAGATTCCCAAAGGGCGTGGGAGCTACGCAGGGTACCTGGGTATACACGCATAGCCTGGAGGATGTCTTCAGGTTAGCGAAGGAGCTTGGAATCCAGTGGCACCTGATCAAGTGCACGGATTACAGATATGTGGGAATCTATTTGGGGTTCTTGTGGGATCTCCCGGGCAAATCTGTCTCCCTCCCGGAGAACAAGCGGCTGAAATATCTTACGTGCGTACAGGAGTTTCTAAAACAAGCAGAGCACGGACAATGTGTCGACCTCCAGGCAGCCATGAAGCTAAACGGTTCCCTCACCTATATCACCTTTGTCTACCTGGCCAGCCGGGCGTACCTTCCGAATTTATGCACCTTTATCGCATCCTTCAAGAATAAGTTTGCGCCTCGGTACCCCCCGCATTCTGTCATCTCAGATGTCTGCTGGTGGTACACACAGCTCCAGGTTGAGCATGTCAAGAGGTCCCTGATACCGAGGGGGCCGAGGCGTGACCTTGGCATATGGGTTGACACGTCCACTGATTGGGGTGTGGGCATCATGGCCGAGGGCGGCTGGGATGCATGGAGCTGGGCGGTTCCGCGTGACATCTGGCACAAGAAAGGCCAAGGTATTGGGTGGGCCAAGATGATCGCTGATGAGCAGCTTGCGCTGCTGTGCGTGTACCACCGTCCCCGCCGCCCTCAGCGACCACCGCCGAGACCGCCGACGTCCTCACGCACCTCTCACACCCTCGCCGACATTCTGCAATGCACGCCGATGCCAGAAACAGGACGGACCACGCAGAATTGTTGAGAGCGCGTCGGTACTGCGCTGACTCAGACACACGGCCCCCGACGTCAGCCCAGACAAACCGCAGCACGTGTGACGTGCTCAGGAGCTCCACAACGACCCATTCGCCCACCACATCACATTCTGAGGTCGGTACCGATCAGCTCGAGGCGCGCGCGTTGCGTCAGCCCGAGCTCAACTCTGTACTGTACTTCTTCTGTCCTCTGCCCTCCTCTCCACTTCTTAACTATTTTCGCACCTTCCACAGACCGCCAGGACTCTTACGATAGCTTCTATTTAGTGCCTACATATGGTAGCGTTGACACACAATTAGATCTTTCCAAATCTCCCCTCCTACGTGCCCTCGTGATCGCGTCTCGGGCGATTAGCGCTCTTGTCTTTGTTATGTTTTCCGTGTTCTCGCTCTTTCGACACGACCTCCTCCTCCTCCTCGCAACCGTCCTTTCAAGTACATACGTCAGCCAAGTACGTAGTCAGGTATATCAGTATAGATAGTGACGAGAATTGAACAAGTTTAGTTCCCCCTCCTTCGACCGCGCGACTCCATCTTCGACTTCAACCTCGATCTCCGACCCCGACGTCCGTCTCTTGTGCTTACCCTCTCATTTCGTCGTCTAGCTTCTCGCCCTCAACTCATGCTCTCGCCACCGCACTAGTGCAACGTTCGGACGCGTCAATACGCGTCCTATTCGACATCTACACTACTCACAAGTCCTCTAGTCGACCTCATTCCCTTCCCTCTCTCCTCTCCCCTGCTCTCTCTCTCTCTCTCTCTCTCTCTCGTCCCCTCCCGACTCCCCTGGTGCACGCCTGGACGACTCTCGCACCTTCGGACCAACGCATGCGCCCCGTGTTGAGGTCTATCATCACAATTGAACTCGCAGTCAGGTGGCTGGACGAGCTCGGCATGGAGAATGCCGACGTGTTGGTGCGCAGTGACAACCAAGGCATGGTGGGAGCATTCATGCGTGGCAGGAGCAGGAATTACCAGGTGAATTTATCCATCAGGCAAACAGAGATCGTGTGCATCTCAAAGAACCTGTGCATCCACCTGGAATACGTCAACACTAAGGTCAATCAGGCCAATGCAGTGTCACGCGGCACACCGCTCCCTGAAATGCCTCACTTTCGGTCTGACTTCGCCCTCCCAGAGGAGCTCCGTCCCTTTCTTGTCCATGCCTAGGACGATGTCAGAACCGGCGCCTGCAGGTGCGGGCACGCAAGCAGGAGGGGATTCTCTGGAAGGCCAGATCGGCGGCTCAATCACCTCCAGAAATTCGCCGCGAACCTCTCGACCGCAAAGACCGAGGAAGCCAAAAGCGGGGAATGAGTTGACCCCATCCCCTCTTTATCCGCATGTCCTGGCAACAGAGTGCTTGATGCAATGGTCGACAAGGGCAGGAGTGGAGTACCGGTCGCGCATCAGTGCAACACTACCGCCCGGAGTGGTGAAGGCTATGTTGGAGATAGCCCAGAGAGGTCTGGAGGAAGGCACGGTGTCAAACTATGGGGCAGGGCTACTGCAGTACCACCAGCTGTGCAATGAGTACGGCATAGCGGAGGATGACCGCTTCCCAGCACTGGAGTATCTGATCGCAGCACTCATCTCCAGGCACATGGGAACAGTCCAGGCCAAGACCATCAGCAGATGGCTCTCAGGCCTCCGCTTCTTTCTTGCAGTCAATGGAGTTGAGTGGTGCACGAAGGACTTGCTTCTGATAGAATATGCGAAGAAAGGCTCCAAGAAGGCTGCGACGCCGAGCAAGCCACCAAGACCACCGATGACGCACAAAGACATGGAGGCGCTAGTCAACGCGCTCGACATGGGCAACACATTTGATGTCGTGGTTTTCGCTCTCACATGCACGGTGTTCTGGGGGTGCCAGCGGCTGGGCGAGCTGACCGTGCCCTCGGTGAATGCATTCGATCCCGAGCGGCACGTCGCAAGGAGCATGAAGATTGGGTACCGCACCATATGATTGGGTGCGAGGTATGCGACTTTCGACATCCCATGGATGAAGTCGACGGGCAGGGAAGGAGCAGACGTGGTGCTCACTGGGATAAGCGGGTTCTTGGACCCCGTAACAGCGCTGCAGCATCATGTGGAGACCAACAAGGGTGTCCCGGGCACAGCACCGCTCTTCGCATTCGAGTCGGCAGAGGCACAGGGATGGTCTCCCATGACGAGAGACTGGTTCCTGAACAGGTGCAATGCAGTATGGAAGTTGGTGAAACTAGCGCCGCTTACGGGGCACTGTTTCCGGATCAGAGGGGCAACAGAGCTACTCCTGCATGGAGTGCATCCGGACGTTGTGGCGATGCAAGGGACTTGGCATTCGGACGCATTTCTGAAGTATTGGTGGCGCATCGAGACAATCATTCCGCAATTTGTGTTGGAAGGGTCAGACGCAGCGCGCATAGAGAGGATGCAAGAGTCGATGCAGGACTGGAGGCGTTGTAATAGGCTATGATGGTATGTATGGGTCGTATGTTACTTTGCCACCATGGGCAAAATGGCTCGCAGGGTGGGGGAGTTGGCAGTCCGACTGTAGTGCTTCGTGTTGGTGGTGAGTCGGACTTGCCACCTCGCACTCGAGCGAGATTCCAATCAGCAACTGGAGTCGCAATTGTTCGCGGCATCAGAAGATTTGCCGGGCAGAATCCTCGTTTCCCAGCGGATTCGGGGAACATGTCGGAAACACGGAACGCGTGGGTCACGTGACTGCATATCTGCAGATTTCCGGCCTGCCATGCGACAACGTGCCTGGCCACGACCTTGGGGTTCCTGGCAGGGTCCAGAACTTCCTGCTGTCGGATTCCTCGTCTCTCCCCACCCCACGAAGCTACACGGCCAACGGGGCGATTTGCAAGAATTGTAGCATTTGAGCCTTTGCAATCAATTCTATCGGCCATTTTGCAAGGATTTGCAGGACCTGGTGTGCCAGGCTCGGTGAGCTCTGCTTGATGCTCCGGCTCCCCACTTACCTTTGCTTATCCTCACCTGGACATCATAGTGAATTCCGACCGAATCCCGGCCCAAACTGACCTACAAAAGGCCAGGAGCTCAGAGGAACAACTCGACCCTGCTCTGTGTCGCTCTCCTCCCCTTCTCTCCCTTGTTTTGCAGCGGTGTCGCTCTCAGCCTCTGAGTCTCCACAGTCCACTAAGTGTGTGTCAAGCTTTCAAGTGTCATCCCCAAGGTGACTTCCAACTTCCGCCCACCCGTGCCCTTGCTGACATGACCGCATCATGATCCATGTTGAGGCCCGGTTGCTGGTAGAGTCGAGGGTGTTGCGGCTGTTGCTGTAGTACGTGTAGTATGCATGTATGTAACTAGTGTTATATAAGAATATAATTTCGTCATCAGTGTCAACCAATCTGCTGTCATGAACACTCGGAATGCTCGAAATTTGCTTGAAATGCTCGAAACATTGTGGGCGCTATGATGTCGAATTTACCAGAACATCGTCTGGAGCTTGTCAACGCCGCTGCAACTGTTGCGAATTCCTTGCAATGTTCTTGCAAAACGGCCGCTTTGCAATGCTTTGCATTGCTAGTTTTTCAAAATCCTTACCAACCGGGGGTCCAACTCTTGTAGAACTCTGATTAATAGAAACTTTGGCTCCGGACCGTGTCTACGTGTAGGATTGAACACAGGTGCTGTGACACTGTTCAATCCTGTCTACTAGATCGCTACAGTAACGTAGCACACCTTAGGAAGCCTTGATGATCGATCACCTGCAGGTGGTGCTGAATCGGGAATTTAGCATCAAGTTGAGCAGGTCAGCTAGATGCAGAGCTCGTGCATGCTCTTATATCATCAGCAAATGGGGGTCACTTCTAAAACCTCTAAAACCTCTAAACAATTCTCTAGAGGTGTTAGAGGTTAGTTCAAAAAATGTTCCGAGGAGGAACTTTCAATCTCACAGAAATGTGGTTTAATCCCATATGACAGTATCAAGAATTTACCCAAACTAACAAAACCTCTAGGACCTCTAAGCCTCTAACACCTCTAAATTAGAGGTTTTAGATGTTTTAGAGGTGACCCCCTTTTGCTGATGATCAATGTCAACTCCACGGGTACAGCGTGAGGGAAGGCTCGGACTCAACTGGCCGCGTTGAGGGATGCTGAGAGACTTGCAGACCTGGTGATAACTCGCGCGCAGGTCGTCCAGGAAACTAGCTGGAATGCACAGTTCGCACTCGATCACCGCATACTGTCACCCACCGAGGACTTGAAATTTCCGTGAGAAGACCGTATGGTGACTTGCATGTCCCGGACGCCGCTTGGACATGCAGGTCCTACTCATCTCTTCCGCCCTCAGTTCGCCAACCGGTCCTCCAGAGCATCGCGTCAGGCGGGTAAAATGCATGCATGCGGCAAAAGGGGTTCGAACCAACTAATCTGATAATCTCGTGCATCGCCTAAATACAGCGAGGTAACCGCTGCGCTACATGAACTGCATGAGCACAATGATCGACCGTTATCTGCGGAACTATGTACAGCAACGCAACGCGACCCGCATTCAGATCTCCTGTTGCGCTGGGGCGCTCGGTATTCCGCATGCGTCCGGGGCGTGCGGTCGCAAGCAGCTGCCCATCTGCACGCCGTTCAATGGCAACGGGGAGGAACGTGGAAGCCGGCGCGGCTTGAGGTAGGCTGGAAGGACGGCGGTCGAGCGGTGGACTGGCGAAGATGATGCTCTGACCACGGCTACTAGCAATAGCATAGGTCGAGGGAGCCACGTGCACGAGTCATGATCAGTGCCCATGTCTCGCCGCCGTAAGAGTATGGCAACTAACCTCGCAGATGACATAGCGCCGCGCAGCACTTGAAGCGTAGCAGGTGCTTCGCGGTGCTGCCAGTGGCCCGGGTGCGGTCGGTGCTCGGCAGCTCCGCATGCGTCCGGGACGTGCGACTGCAAGCCACCGCCGATGTGCACGCCTTGCTATCCCGACGAGAGTAGATGCAGATGCCGGTGTCGACGAAAGTAGGCTGGCGGAGGACGGGGGACGGGGGACGGGGAGAAGAGCGCTGCGCAGGCGGGATGGCGGAGCGCAAGCAACGTACGGGGCCACGGACGGGCGCGCGCCCCGCCCCGCCCCTTGCTGACAAAGCCGCACAGCTTCTGGCAGGCGGACCGACCGCCGAGATGCGGTGGCACTTCGACCTGCCCCATATGCATGTCGGACTCGCCCGTCTGCTCTCTCTACGACTTGCTAACCTCGGCTTCCTTTCTCTTCTCGGCGACAATCGCAAGCATCCGGATTTGATTCCATTCTCCTCTCCGCCTGCCATCTATGGCAGCTCGATCTCGTCTCTCCATCTTCTCCCTCGCGCCAACTCCCTCGTCGTCTCATCCCGTCATCCATTCGTGCCACTCGCTAACGGTTCCCCGGCATCGAGGTTCCGCGGCCGTCGCCTTCGCGTCCCAGCCATGCAGAACTCCTTCCTTGTGTGGAGCAATCGGCGATATGCATGGCTTCTCTACGTGGTCCTTTGTGTACGCAGTCGTACTGTCCTAGGCCTCATTGGTCATGAAGTGCGTCACGCTTCTGATCCTGCCAGTTAATGTTGTCCAGTCCCTTATGCCTTCTCCGGAGCGCTCCACCTCTGAGCCGCACCCTTAAAAAATCTGGGAAGTAGCGATCCCGGTCAGCAATCCCCCGACGAACCCCACACCGACATGACCAGACGGCGCTGCTATACCAAGCCTACCAGATCTCACTATGAATGTCCTGTCTGCAAGAAACCTTTGGTCGTTCGTCGATGCATGAACGCGAAGTACGCGATGTATGGCTGTATGTATGTTCAGGTATGTATTCCTAGCCGTCTCTGCCCTTCCCTCTCCGAAGAACATCCTCATTATCGTCATATGCCCACCTCCGCAGTGTAAACAACATCTCGCTCCGTACGAGGGCTGGCCGGCGAGATTCGAATGGGTAACGAACTGGTACTATTCCGGAGACGAGGCGCAGCCGCCACCCTTGTTTCCTTCGGCGCTGCCCCTGGATGTTGGTGCATCAAGAAAGGTACGTGAACCAGAGGCACTTCTTTGAGGGATTGGCCGCTGATCGTCCAACACCGGCACACAGAGTGTGGAACGTATGCGCGGCAACAACGCTGGAGCGCGAGTTGTAATCGACCTCACCCTACCCGAGGAAGGCACCATCGACAACCCAATCATACTGATGTAAAGTCGATGACATACGTTGTGTAATATCTCGTCTCTGCAGCGCGATACTGTTAGTGTGCAAGGCATCCCGACGACGCCGGCGGCTGGCAGCTTGCCACACGTTGTCATCGCCGATCGGTAGCCGAGTCAGTATACCGGTTCATAAGCAGCTTCTGACACACATCACAGTGGCTCGTAGACGTGCTCTATGAGTATGAACACTCGCCAAGCAAGGCGGCGTCAGTTACTGGGCCCCGTTGTTCTTCAAGGCTGCGGATGCCGTCGACACCACCGTGCGTGGTGCGTTTTGCAGGGCATACGGCTCTTCGAACCTATACCCGACTTCAGGCATCCGCGCTCTTCATAGACACGGCGAACGCTCACGTGCACCTCCTAAGTATATGCAGGTGCGCAGGCCGCGTCGCTGCTCCCCGGGTCTCGACTGCACGCGTATGCTAGCCTAAGACATTCAGTCAG
Source organism: Cerioporus squamosus (assembly GCA_022592435.1). Lineage (NCBI taxonomy): Eukaryota > Fungi > Basidiomycota > Agaricomycetes > Polyporales > Polyporaceae > Cerioporus > Cerioporus squamosus. Next base: position 22,049 of record JABYQS010000071.1, read on the forward strand.
TCGGCTTGATGACGCTGGACTGCGTATCCTTCCAGTGCGTCCGAGTGAGTCGAGGTACTTTGGGGTGCCTTCCAGGTCTTCAATGCTCGCGCGAACCACTAGATGCTCCTTCATATGTTGGAACCCTGCAGCATGACGATCTCTCCCGCCGAGACCGGCTTCTTCCCTCAACCTTCCCCGAGGCGGGGCAGTCGCACATCCGTGATGTGTGCTTTGTTGCGGCCACTGAGCTCCATGCCTGCATGCCCCACAGCGAGCTTCTTCGGGTCCCAGCGGATATATGATGTGATTTTTCTGATTCAAGCCCCCGAAGGTTCTCCCGCGCACTAATTCCTTATATCGGTCATAAACCCTCGCCGGATACACCGTTCCTCCAGGCCCGCTACCGATGTCTTCCGCCAAATTGAAACTCGCCGTACTAGTACAGCAGGTTCTTTGCTGCGGCCCCATATGAAAGGTGACAACGACGATTTAGACAGATTCTTACCGAGCTCTGGGACCGCTACTGACATTCGACGACCCGCCCGGCGCCGCCAATAGCCGCCGCCAGTCGCCTCTTAGCCGCACCGGTCGTAAAAGCCATGGCGTAGAGCACGAGACGCATATCCTCTTGAAGTGTCACAAGGAGTGCCTGGTGCAATTGCCACTTGGGGCACGGCGACTTCTTAACCTCGTCCTCTTCCTGCGCGGTGAGTGGCAGTGGCTTTCGAGTCGGTATATTCGTTGATGCTGTAGTACAAGATCCCCGTCGGCCGTTCGCGCAGCGTACTACCAAGGATACACGGCGTGTCGGGACGACTCAGGCCGCTAGTTGAGCGACTCCTCAAGACGGCGCACGGGTATCCTCCGCGAACGGTGGCGGCGGACGAATCCAGGCGCGGTCATGCGGAGAGACGACTCACCAGAGACGAACCAAGGCCCTGCTGCTCCTGGCGACCCTCGCCGGCTATCCCAGCGCGGCAGCTCGCCCACGCGTGACGAAGCATCGACTGATGCGCACAAGTCGTCTGAAGAAGGACTGGCTCACGACGATCACAAAGCGTCAGGTGCGCATCCTCTACTTGACTCGGTGTCCATTGATACAGCCCGTTCGTCTACGCAAGACGAGACGCGGTCCTGCTGCGACAAGTCATCGTCCTCCCCGTCATTGATGCCGCGTGTGTTCCAATGCCATGGGACACATTATGTTCACGAGTTCCCGTTGTTGCCACGTCATCAGGCAGGAAGTTTCGCGCGTACAATAACAGCAAGGATGACATAACGGCGGGCGGGCGGGTAACGCAAAGAGTGGGGTGAGGTTCATGTAGAGTATGGTGGTAAGAGGGCTACGTAGGATGGGGAGAAGATCATGACTTAGAGGGAGGTGCAGCCCAATAGAGAGCGAGGAATGCGTAACGTTCCGACGGATGACATAACGGCGGGCGTGCGGGCGTGTGGGCGTGCGGGCGTGTGGGCGTGCGGGCGTGCGGGCGTGCGGGTAACGTAGGGAGTGGGGTGAGGCTCTCATGTAGAGTACGGTGCAAGGGTTACCTAGGATGGGGAGACAATTAATACCTATCGGCAGGGATAACCTAACAGAGAGCGAGGAATAAATGACGTAACGACCGGACAGTGGAGGAGAATCATGGAGGGCGACCACCGACGTATATATGTTGCAACCCTGGTCGTGCAAATTGCATTCTGCAGTAGTCGATACTAAGTACCTCGACGTCTGTTTTCGAACCTGTTGCCATACGTGAGTTGTTGAGATGGACACAAACAATGAATGTGATCGTACCAGTTATTCACAGCGACCAAGTCGACGCCGACCTCGACCGCGATTCGAGATCGATCTGTCACACCCGGCTTTGGGTTCCTCAGATAGTACATCTCGAGGATGGCTTTTTGCTCGTGAGTGAAGCGGGTACGAGGCCTCTGTAGGTCATGAGGACCCCGAGTCGGCTGAGCAGAACTCCAGGAGGCATCTGCAGCTCTTGTGGTGAGAAACCTGTTGTGGAGTGAGTAAGTAACGAAGACATAGGATGTGAGGGTCCACGCGCTCACCAATTCGCCACAGCTTCGGACGACATCCCAGTGGCGCTGCACAACTCGTACTGTTGTTGCAGAGTAGGTTTCTTACTCTTCCTCGTGTAGAATTCCGCCAGTATCGCCTCGGGTTGTAATCCCCTTGTGACCGCTGCAGATCCGGACATTGAAGGGCCCATGTAGCGCGAGGGAGAGGGGGCGATGTCGTGCGCGTGCATGTACATGGGCGGGTGGCAACTGGACGTCGCTTGCGAACTAACGGAGCTGACCCTGTGCTTCTGCCTGTCTGTCTCCGTGTACATGGACTGTGGGTTCGCGTGCGGGGCGTGGAGATTGGAGGGCATGGTGACGGCCTGGCCACTCTGACCCTCTGACCGGTTCCAGCCGGTCAGTGACGAGTAGGAACTCATCTTTGATGGAGGGAGGTCAGATGGGGCGCATGCAAGGAACCCGTCATCTCGGGGAAGGCTGGTCGACATGAGGAGCACAGGAAAGGCTGTTGACTGGTGTCGAGGAACTCATCCTGAATTTTTATATCGAGCCTGCCGACAAGTCAAAGCGGAGAGCGACATGAAGCATGAAGCACAATACGACGACGTTGAGGGGCCGGTCAAAGCTCGAACCAATGCGTTGATGTTGAGCTTGGACACAGGCAGGTCGGCACCCTTGGGGGAACTCGTAGGCGGTCTCATCTCATAGCGGCCGCAATGGGCTCCCGTCATCGCTTGCAAGAGGCCCAAGCGAGTCAGCCTGGACTGAGAGCAATGCGGTGAACAGCTATGAAGATGGCGCCTTCCCACGGCACCGAGTATGAGCGACCGGACATTGTTCCGTGAAAGGAAGGCGCCGCCGCACGCAGGCCACAAATCCCCACTACTCGACCTGTCATGTATCCTGTGACATTGTAGCAACTTGCTGAGCCGAGTAGGCCGGGACTTCTGCGAGGCCACGCTGAAGTCACAATCACGGCAACTGTCCACGCCCGCCTTGGGTTCTACGGTGCTGTCGCGAGCCAGTGTGCCGATACTACGCGAACTAGTGTCGTCTTGCTGTACCACCACCAACTCAAGTCTGACGGTTGAACAAGCTCCTGCGTACTAAGGCCGAGCTAGCCAACCAATATTTTCGTTGGTCTGATAGTTGCAGCATGCTCCCGGACGGTTCACCGTAGTCAACGCACCGGCCCAGTCATCTGAGGCGTGGAGATGTCGTATCGAGGTCGCCGAACATTCCGTCGAGGGCTATCCATGCTACGTTCTGTGCAACGGCTTCTTGTAGCCAACGATGTGCTCGGCCCCGGACACTTCCCCGGCGCTAAAGATGCCTCGACGTGGCGCCCTCCCGTAGTGACATAGCAGTATGCGTACGACATGGGCTAGGTGACATGCGCCGACACAGCTAAGAAGCGAAAGAGACGAACTGCTGCAGCTCATGTAGCGATTCGGCTGTTTCACGATAGAACATAATAATTGGCCTGACATGCGCAACGTAGTGGACTCCGCAGGATAGCCTCACGGACGTACATCTCCAAAGCAGAATCCAGACGAACCGCGATTACTCTCGGAGAGAGCATGCAAAGCGATAGGTGGTGGAGGCATCCAGGTTGAAGCTAGAGGACGACCCCACGAACGAGGGAGGGGAGGAGATGTGCGGATAACGAGCGTGTACGACCGTGGCGAGACGGGCGCTGATGATGCACAGAGCGGGACAGGCAGAGAGAGAGCCCAAGGGACAAAGCACAGAAACGAGCACTCACCCATCAACGCGCGACACTTCTTCGCGGTAGTTGGCGGAAGACAGGCTCTTGGACGGGCAGCAGGCGTTTCTGCAGACGGTAATGAGCGGACGTCGGTGCTCCGCATGCCTGCGCGCGACTGCACGCCTCGCAATCCCAACGAGAAAGAAGGCGAAGGCCATCGTCAACCGGAGATGCTGTGAGAGGGAGGGAGATGACGGATACGTTCCCGTCGAGCAGTGGGCAGGCGGAGAGGATGGATGGTATGTGCTGGCGCGGTCCGAGGTCGCAGCTGCCCGTGCGTCCCAAGGTTGCTACTGCATGCAACCAGTCTGCACGCCTTTGAATCCCGGCGAAAAGGACATATGCATGCCATCCTGCACGAGTCAGCATTCATATGACGTCGCCGTAGGGAGGATTGCGACAAACCTGGTGACCTGGTAGATTGCATAGCGCGGCGCGGCGCTCGAAACATCTGCGAGGGATGATGCCGGGCGTAGCAGACGCGTCAGAGCGCACAGTTCCATGCCACCGCCCTATGCGTCTGTATGCCTTGCGACTCCGACAAAAAAGAAACGTGCAGGTCCGGCGTACGATCAGACCAAGAGGAAGAGGCTGGCAGGAGGCCGGCGGCGGCATGCATATGGTGGGCTTGATGGTGGGTGCTCCGCATACGTCTGGGACGGGTGGCGGTCTTGGATGCAGGACGTGGAGGTCGGCACAAGCTGGAGAAGAGGTAGACTGGCAGCAGGAGCGGGCATATGCCTCTTGAGAACGGAGATTCGGGAGAACAAACTATCAGAGCCGACTACGCTACAGTCGGAGTAAGTAACTCAGGTAAGTAGATGTGATATAATAATAATACCTCCCGGGCCCGGTAGTAACCCATTAGTGTAAGTATCGGTAAGGTCTGAATTTGTGCTCAGTAAATCATGAGCGACGCCCCCCGGCGCTTGGTGACAAAGCTCGAGCCGCGCCTAGCCGCGCCCAGCTGGGGCCGGAGTGTCACTGTGGTTTCATACTTACTTAGACTACTTACTATCAGTACTCGACTACTACTTCGAATGCAGTGACCTCATCTACGCGCCCCCACAGGCCCCCACCCATCGAAACTTCTGTGACAGGCTACAGCTGTTCAGCGCATACACGGGACCCGTACGGTGTCCTAATACACGGCCTTCCTCCCATATGACGCTACTGCACACTGCGCTCAAGTCGACAAAGCGGACGTCGACGCTAACCCATGCGCCCGACAGGTATGGGTTCAAGGGCCTTCTTTGCCATTCCCATGCTATAGTTGAGGCGCATGGAGATGCTCCCCGCTTCTCGACATTCTCGGCCGTTGTGAACTCGAGGTTACGGCGAGGGGACGGACGACGCCCCGCTATACATTACACATCCGTGCCTTAGTACTCGCCCATGTTGATTTACTCCTGTCTTCTCCTACGCTCGTTGCTCCTCCAACTCTTCGTCATTCTCCGCAACATCAGAACCACATTGCAGAATGACTGGCGCAGTAGTAGCGTGAGTGACGCAGCTCTTGGAAGTAGCACCCATAGCAGCCTGCATCTTGTGGTAGTCTGTACTGTAGGTGAATATCAGCGAAAAGAACCGAGTGCGGCCGCCCTTGGAAACCCAACGGCAGGCTCGATTGTTCTGTTGAATGACCATCCGTGCGTAAGACTACAACAGCAGGTCAAATGCAATTGTGAGACTTACCGGAACGTATTCAAAGTCGAAAGTGGGGGGGAACTCAAAAGCCAGAACACGAGACCCCGCTGCTGGGTCTGCATCTGGAAGCAGGGGCATGGGAGAGTCACCATCGGGAGCGTTCACCCGAGGAAGTTCGATAAGGAGGCGTTCTGGCAACACGGGCCGAGTGAGCTCAGTGCGAAGATAATACACAGCCTGCACTGAACTAAGGTTTACCTCTTTCGACGAGGGTTGCGGTGGCCCCGTGGATTGTTATGGGCTGGTCGTGGAGTCCGAAACCGCAGCTTACAACGGAGAGGTCTCGGAATCGGAGCTCGGAGCTCGAAATGGTAGCTAGATTGTCGACGGACATAAGGACAGCAGCAGTTTCGAAGCTTGTGGAGTGGTGGGGATGGACGCGTTCGTTGCCTTCGCTGTCTGACATCGGTCCCTATATATCTTGTTGCACCTACGCATACAACATAATTGTAGGAACTCCCACTCTACACCTCTGAGGGATGCGGTCAGTTCTGCGCGGACGTTTCCGAGGTGAATGTGTGCGAGCGGACCAACCCGCAATGAGACAACGTTGACTTACTTACGCTGATAGGATTGAAGGACGAAACTAGAAGGCCGCCACCCACGTAGCGCTAGCGCTGGCGCTGTACCATGGACGTCATTCATCTGACATTAGCTGCCATATTAGGCAGTTGAAATCCCGGCAAGAAACTTTCGGGACCGCAGCAGATCTCATTGCTCAACATGATCAACTGCTATAGCTAGCTAAGTTAGCGCTGCCCTGGCCGTGGCCATGGGTAGTGAAATCCTTCTGCTTATGGTTACTGCTGGAGCATGTTACGCTTACCGTCTCACGAATGCTGCATGGTAGAAAACAGCGAGAGCCAGCCACGACACATCACTCTTCCTCTTGTACGCCTCCATTCTTGCGCACGCCGCACGCCATAACGATCGCACTATGTCTTACACCTGGCTCCTCACCGATGCGCCAAATGCCGTCCCTCGGAACTGCTGGCTGTTCTCAACAGATGTCGATCGCTTCGGAGATCATTCCCCAGTAAGTCATGTCCGTGTCCTGTTGTATGGCGTGTAAGACGACCGCTCTACCTCCTCCTCTCAGGAAGGCGACGGTCGCACCGATAGACGAAGTGACCGTACTTCTCTCCAGTCGGCGACCATTCAGGGCATGGACACTGTCTATGCGCCGCCGGTCAGTCTCTCAGTGCTTCTCTGTTCGGCGTGTTGTATTGACACGCATGCAGCCTTTCCCTACAAGCTCCATTGTCACTGCAGCTCTCGAGCAGACAGAGTCCCGCACCGGATCTAGAAGCAACTTTGTCCCGCATACGCCTATCCAGCGGACTTTTTCCGTCGTGTCTAGCTGGGTACGTGACCTCGATGACCCCTTCAACGCATGGGCGTCGCCGCGTGATGCGGTAAGTCCCCATGGCATCTGATACCAATGCGAACCTCTCAACCATGACTTCTTGCAGGCATCTGTTTCTCATGAGTTCCACGGTGACGTTCCTCCCGCTTCCGGTGCGCCCATGCCCCCGGTAGCCGTCAATACTCCATCTTCGGTGACTACCGCCATAGAACGGGTTTCTTCCCCGAGTCAGGAGCCCGCTGCTACTTACGGTGCGAGGCTTTATGGTGGCTCGTCGGTAGTACGCTGAACTTGTGCATTCCTGAACTTGTGCATTCGGGTGTTGCATTGATAGGTATTGCGCAGACTCAAGCCGATCTTCTAACCTCGAGGTCTTCCCGTTTGGGCGAGCATATGTCCTCGGACGCAGGTAACGTCCATCCCTCCGCCGACACCTTCGTCCCGATCTCGCTGCACGCGCAATCTGGCCGTGATTGCGACCGCCATTTTGACCTCCAGGGTCGTGACGCACCTGCTGTTCCACGGCACATTGTGGACATGTGACAGTCTAGCTTTTGTGCTTTGCTCCCAAACGACTTACATGGTCTATGCAATAGGCCGATCTCAAGCTCATTGACACCGGTATCCTTGACAGCGCTGGCAGCCCACGTGGGCGAAGACAATGTGTGAGTCGCTAAGGATAAGTAGTTCGCATCGTAGCCCTAACGTTCGCTCTACGTTATAGGTCTCTACTTAGCCCACTCGCCCGTCTTTTCCCTCAGGATAGCTCCCCCCATGTTTCGCCAACACCGAGCCTATCCATCTCTAATAATGCCGCGGAAGACGGTACATCTTTGCCTCAGGCAGAATTACCCATAACCGTCGATGGTACTACGCAAGTAGGTACCCACGTATATCGGAGAGGTCCTGCTAATTAAGTTCACGGGCTGAAACGACTCAGGATAGAGACGTTCGTGCCGGTTCGGCTACCGATTGTGATCGATCCCCATGCCTAGCACCATCTGGGGTCAACGAATCGGCCCTTGAGCCAATGGGAAGTGCCACGCAGCCATTGCCGGAGACAACTTCGCATGTACCCGAGGCTTGTCCGCCTTGCCTCGTCAATGCAAACATTTCGGACCCGCCGCCGGTGACACCTCGAAGGTATTATAATTGCCAATGCCTACTTTCTCCTTTTGACTCACTTCGGACCACCTGGAAGGAGCACTAGGCTTCAACTCAAGTGGGAGAAAGCGGCATTGTGCACTACGAAATTGCATGATGGTGTAGCAAGAGGACGACGGGGCCCTGCAGAGGCACTGGCCTCTTCGCTTCGAAGGTACGCAACCAGCCCATTTTTATAAGATACAGCAGTGACACAGCTCATTCGTCGTAAGGAGTACGCGACTGCGGGTCAAGCAGGAGGCACGTCTGAGTCATCTTCCGCAAGATAAGGAAGGGAATGTCCGCAGTGCACGTAGTCGTAGAGTTCGCCGTCTGAATTTGAACGGACGAAGGAACGCATTGCAATGAAAGTGTTCGGAGATGTAGCGTATCTAGAGGCTTGCTGCGGTGCATGTCAGCTTGTGCTTTATCTTACAGCTTGTCCTTCCGAGCGCGACAAGGCAAACTAGTGTGCCCGAGCAATACAAACTACGCTTGCCGAGGAGGTGTGCAGATGGATGTAAAACATATTCCAAAGCGTCAAGCAAAAAAATGACAACAAGTGAGAGCGGGATTCGAAGCCAAAGCCAACCGACCCACAAACGGACATGAAGGGCTCGCGATCGTACCAACTGCTCTATAACGGGTCTCGATGTCCCCTGACCGATCGGGAAGGTCGTTCGTAGCTCCATCGACGCGCGGACAGCGGTTCTCGAGTACGTCGAAGCCACGGGCCGCTTCACGTCATATGGCAACAACGCGTCCTCGGACTGAGGTGTCCTCTCCCCCTTCTTTTCCCCCCCTTTTGTGTTCCTGTGATGGTCTCCTTTTCTCTCTCTGTCTGCTTACGATACGCTAGTAGTACACTGCGCCCGTCGACCTAAAGTCACGGAGCTTCTCCCCTACTATAGCCTACACCCCGAGGGCCCCTCCCTCGTATCACCAACCCCCCGGGCACGCCAACCCTCTTCTGCCGCAAGCTCCTACTATACCTTCATCTTTTCGCACCCCACATTGCCCCGTCCTCATCGCTACCCACCTACTCCCCGCGCTGTTTCTTCGCGCCGTCCTCCCGTTCCGCCCGGTTCCCGTATCTCACTGTTTTTTCCTCATCATTTTCTCCTGCCTCTGTATCGCTAGCTTGATCACACTGTACCGTTATGCGCATTTCCACGGAAGACCTAGAGTAGCTCAGTAGCAGTGGCAACTTCGGCCGTTGCCGGCCTACATGCCACTATAATATATGATCGTCTCTCTCTCTCTCTCTCGTAGCTCCATGGCGATGGCTTCAACGAAAGACAACTAGTGAGATAGGGTCAGGATGTTCGCACGGACTGTGCAGCTCACTGAGGTTGCGAATTGTTTCCCTGGAGACGTTGGTATACTTGCCGCCACGGCGAGGCGCAGATACAGAGAGACGGGCGTAACGGGTCGCAGGGTGCTACTCGTGTCGTCCGGCCGTCGGCCACGCTTATTCGCAGTCTAAGGGAGAAGGGGAATGGCGACCGGGCGGGGGCCTCTGGGTCGTTCGCGTCACTTTGACATCATACCGCTCTATGCCACGGTTTAGCGTGCGTGTCCAATCCGACGGGTTCAGGATACTTGTACAGCCGCGAACTCAACGTGAGTTGGGATGCATACGCCGTTCCGGAGCGAGACGAAGCGAAAGTGGGGACCTTGAGGTAGGATGAATAGCGACGTAATCTGAGGCGAATTCTGTATCGGTGAGCTACCGTCGTGGAACAGAGCAGTAGAGGGTTAGATGCAGACGTACGACAGATCGAGAAGTCGGGTAGGCTTCGATAGGGCCGGAACGGTGCGGGCATGTCGGATGAAAGGACTAGACTCGTGTTGCTACTATCAGGTGCCCTGCAGGGCAGATAATTGCCAGACCGTGAGTGTATGCGTAGGGGAAGCAGGTATGGTGTGACATACCTTCGTGCCGCACGCGCTCTAGTACTCCTGATGGCCGGCGCTCAAATATGTTGTGCCCTGACTTGAGACGTTGTGAGTAAGCGGGCTTGTGGTAGCCGGAGAGCATCACAGGCTGCGCGGAGCTGGGTTGTTGACGGAGATCAGGACAGTAGATACCTAATAAAGACAAGCAGGTATGCGAAGTACACAGTGGGAGGGCGATGGCGAACAGGACGACGTCTCCCTGACTCGGAAGGAGTACTATGTAGAAGAGGCGGATGAGAGCGTGTCACTCTGCACGGAGGTTGAGCCGAATGGACGTGAGCAACGTTAACCTACAATCTATCACGATCGAGGCAACATCGACTTCGAGGCACGACTTCTCTAGTGGAGAGTCGAGACGGAAAAGCTTTGAAACTTCCTCGTACGCCTTCACGACGTTGAGCACCGTCATGTGGTCGCCGGACGTGTGCCGAAAGTTCTTGCGCGCGTCCGCGACCTCGGAGCGCGCGTCGTACGTGTCGACGAAGAGCTTGCTCGAGGCGGAGAGCACGGAGACGATCGTGAGCAGCTCGGAGGTGCAGCCCAGCTCGGCTGAGGCGACCAGTGCGCGGGCGAGCGAGGGCTCGAGCGGAAACGCAGCCATCTGCCGGCCTAGGGGTGTGAGGGATTTGGGTGTTATCCAGAGCGCCGAGCAGGCAGAGTGTCTTTAGAGCGGACGCGATGCTCTCGACGTCGGGCTTGTCCATGAAGTCAAGCTCCTCTAGGTCCTGGTCGAGATACCTCAATTGTAGCAGACTCGACGTCAGCGTACATCGACGGATCTCGGGCTCGGCTGTGGGAGGCATTTTCTTGAACGACTCCTCCATGTATAGTCGGAAGCAATAGCCTTTGCCCTGGGGACACCGTCATCATTACACGGTTTCATCGCTAAGGAGAGGGAAGACCACGCACCTCACGTCCTGCGCGACCCGCGCGCTGCATGGCAGATGATTGCGTGATGTCTCTTGTCAAGACGGTGTCGAAACCTGTGAGCTGTGAGTCACCACTTCCAGAAGACGAGGTCTGCTGGCGCACCTGTGCCGGTATTTTTCGCTACGTACCGCTTCTCTTTGCACTTCCCAGTGTCGATCACGTAGTTCACACCAGGGATGATGATGGAGGTCTCGGCGATATTCGCGGCAAGGATGACTTTGCGCATCCCCGGAGGACTGAATTTCTCGGCCTCAAGCGTGGCACTCATGATGACGACCTTGAGCGGGTTCAGCTTGCTCGAGGGCTCCTGGGTCTTATCTTTGCCTTTCCCCTTGGGGTCCTTGACGGGCGCCGAGCCATTTCGTGCCTGGAGGATTGTCTTCAGGTTGGCGATGAGCAGGTCCGTTCGCAGCGTCCGCTCGTGAGCTTCGTCCATTATGACGACGCTGTACCGCGAGAGGAGCGGGTCGCCAAGGAGCTCTCGAACGATCATACCGTCAGTGAGATACTTGATCTTGGTATCGCTTGAAGACGCTTCGTCGAAACGAACAGAGTGGCCGACGAGGGAGCCAACGGAATTCTGCTGCTCAGAAGCCACACGGGATGCGAGGGTCGTCGCGGCGACTCTGCGGGGCTGAGTGACGGCGTTCATGCCGGAACCAGCGAGTCCAGCTTCGAGGAGATACTGCGGGACCTCTGCGCAGGGGCATGGCGGTGGTCAGACAGGATGTGTTGACGATTTGGAGGGACCGAGGGACCGCTCGCAAGAGTAACCAGAGAGACGTACGTGTCGTTTTGCCTGAGCCAGTCTCGCTGATCAAGACGGTCACGTCCTGGCGAATCACATCGACGACAGCGTCCTTGCCTGGTAGAATCCAACCAACACTCGGTAAATTATTCGAACGACTGGCAGGAGTGTATTCTACGCACCTGCATAGATAGGGAGCTGCTGTCGCTGCATTTGTATGGGCTCCCTGGAAGGGAGGAACGCGGGAGCAGACATGCGGGTTTCTTGCGAGGCCCGTGCCCGTGGTCTGAGTTGTGCATGCCTTTGGAGGATGCGGCGGCCTTCTTCGCGCTGCTGACCTCGAGATCGTCGTCGGAGACGCGACCCAGGCATGGTCGCGCTTGTGCGGTCGTTTGCGTGAGGAGCGAAAGCGTGGGAAATGTGGCGGGATTTGCCTGTACTCGGCGTGCGAATCCAGGAGTTGCCGACAGTCCGCTCACACGTCCGCTCTCTATCCGCTCTCCAAGCTTTGGCCCATCTTGCATAACTTCACATACCTCTAGGCTCGCTTGCCAGCCCTGTAGTTCCTCGTCCCTCAGACCAAATATACCAACGTTTGCGGCGAGACTCCCGTCTCCAGCAGCATCCGACTGCCAAACACGACGAACCTATTGCCCCGGTCATCTCTCTCCAAGCCCCGTGCAGCTCACAAGCTGTATGCCACTCACCCCTCTCGCCCCAGCGTGAGGTCTCCCTTACCATGTGCTTCTCTCTGACGAAGCGCTCGCTTTATAACAGATGAATTGGGATATCTCGGAGAAACCGTGGCCGTCCCAAGACCCGCAGACACTTCGGCCTTCGCAGCGCGCACCTCATGGTCACCAGAGTCTCTCCTGATGACTTTGCATAGCTTGCAATCTCTCCCCCTCCCCAAAGTCACCATCCGCAGAAGGCGACGTCCGTATTCCCTCCAGGCAAGATATCGATTACCTTATCCTAGCCAGTTTCAAGCTCAACTTACCGAAGGTCGGGCGGGGAATATTTGAGGACTGGCTTTCGAAGCCCGGACAAGAGACAGATGCAAGCATATGCGAAGGTGCTCGAACTGTATCACTAGCGCGTGCTGGTCCGCTTGGAGTGTTGGGAGTACGCGGATGCCTTCCTGATGTATGACGGTATGAGAGGGAACTGTCGTCAGATCTGAGGCAGGTATGTAGCACTCGTGATGTTCTGCAACATTCTGCTGACGTGAATGGTCCCCCTAGTACTTCATCGCGTCCATGCGGAAGCTGTCTGTATAAGCCACCGCCGCGAGCCTTGTACAGGCCGTCCCTTCTAGTGCTTCATCACCATCTCGCTCTCCCGCTCCCGCCACGCCCGACACGTCCGACACTCCTCATGGTACACGCACACATCCGCACCACACCAACCACAGGCAAATGGGCGCACACACGCCCCTTGACCCCTCTCACCTTCGGATCGACCCCTCCCAATCTCCCACAGCCAAGCCGCGCGAACCGCACGTACTCTTGCTGTCGTCTTCCAGCATCTCCAGCGCCGCAGCTTCGCGCACAAATCAGCCCGAAGTGTGAGTGCGCACGAACGGGCATGCTATTGGCCACGCGAATTCACAAGCAGAGGGCAAGTCGCGCTCGCGGCGGGCCGGCCGAACCCCATTGTCCTCATGCGCACGTCCTCGTTCAGGGCGACCGCAACAGAAAGCAGCATGCAGTCCGCCCTCGACGTTCGCGCTCACTCGTGCGTCGCTCTACGCGCAGGTTCGACGCACGTCGCGATGCCGTGTGCTGCTTTCGTCGTGTCCCAGCTGCGACGGAGGACGAAGGGGCACAGGGCGCGGTGATGCGGTGCGGAGGCGCGGCTGCTATGCTCATTAGCTGTCAAGGTCCCAGTAGACGACATTGGATTCTGCGATGAGCGTAAAGAACATATCACTATCTGGACAGGATAGTCGAATTCAATGGCCGGAGGTGCGAAGCTGCCACTCTTCCGAAGTATATACGCCGTATACCGCGGCCGGTACTGCCTTGTATCGAGATTATCCGCACCGGAGCCTCTTGGCAACGCTACCATTACACCCCGCGTTCCCTTTCGAACCCGCGCCAACTCCCTCATTCCGCGCTCACGTCCTCCACTCGCCGTCATACGGCAGTTGCCTCTGTTGGACGTTGAAGACATCACGCCAGACTTCGTCGTCTGCGGGAACTATAATCAGGTATGTCATGTTCGACTCTAGCGTTCGACAGCTGAGTCTCATTGGTTCGTAATAGTAGGACTACCAGGTATAGCCCGCCCTCGCGGCTCGCCAAATCATAAAGCCGTCACTCGGGACCGCATGTGCAAGGTACTCCTCAGTGCGGTGAATGAGGAGACGGGCAGCTAGATGATTGGGCTTGTACCGCAACAGAACTCGAGAGCGAGAACGGCTACAGCCCGAACACGGGCATTCGGGCATAGTGCGAGCGCTCGCCGCGGGCTACGCCCCATGACGGCGCTCTCGAGGAATCGGCAGAGACTCAGAATTCGCGTGTGCGGCGTCACGGTATGCCTCTTCTGTCCACGCCTACGGGAAGCACTCGGCTCTGCCACCCAACAGCCGCTACTTCCTGCACTTGTCCCTCCCTCCGCTGTCTCGTCCTCTCCAGTAGGTAGCCTCGCAAGTCCCGGCCGCCTTCACGACCATCGTGCCACTGCGTTTTGGATCCTGAACGTTAACACATCTGCTGGAGGCCTTCATCTTGATCTAGCACTCATCTGCCGCAGCGGCGCTGGGTCGCGCCAGTTCGTTGCCTCTTCGCCCTCACATATGCAGCAATTGGCTATGTATCCCCTTCCATCCGCCCATCAAGGACAGATTGAAATTGCTTTGTATGTTCATTGCATCATCTCCTGCAGCGTACTGTAGTACTGTGCGGCCTGCCCCACCCACCTCTGCTCCCTGCGGCCGACTGATGCCCAGTGTTCGTCACGCGCACGAACCGGCCTCCATCCCAAGATGCCAAGTTTGATTCCCTCTGTGTGGCCGTCTTGCAAATGCGGAGCCGCATGCCCCCCTGTCATACAAAAGACCATAGCCTCGGACGCTGCGCATGCCTCTCTCGTCCGTTGATCACGGAGTATATGGATGTCGAGGCGGTTCACGTACACGGGCATGCGTGCTCAGCGGGGCGCGACACATCGACAACGTCTTCCACGAAGCGATCCTAGAGGTCCCTCCAAGGGAACTTTTACGAACTTCCCAACTGTGTGGCGACACCAATCTCATTCACATCGCCGACCCTCGTAGGCTCACGGTAAAGGGGCCACCATCGGCTCCACCAGGCCTGCTCCGCCTGTGTCCCCATGCCAGCTCACTGGTCTCCACCTCAGATGCGCTGCCATGGCAGTGTGCGGAGATTGTTGGGAGAACTAGTCGGGGTGGACACGACTACATGTCGGTATGACAACCACGTTCGCCTTGAGATATCTCAGATCTGTATGGGAATAATGAGAATAAGGCGCTATTGAAGCGCAACGTGACAAACAAGTGAAGTCGCGTTTGGGCACCCTTGACTCACTTCGTATACCTCCTCTTCGAGCTTGAACATACGATGCCTCCGGCAGCAACGCCGACCTTCCCGCACTGTCTCTTCCTAATTCGCGTTGCTACAATCCCATGTGTTTCGGTCTCCTGTGGGGACTCCGATGCCCATAGGCCGGCCGCACGTCTGTTGCTTGCGTTGGTCCGTGGCGGCGCCCGGTGCCGACGTCCTTTTGGGCGCCGATGCAGTAGGGCCGACTCCGAAGCAACTCGCGAGCTTTCCCGTGTCATCATCTCTCGCACTGCTTCCAGCTTGAACAGACACCGCTTATGAGCGGGCGGGAACTAGGGAGAGGTGTTCCGACAGCGGGAGTACGCTAAAAATCATGTACTCTCAGAAACAGTAATCGTTGTCTATAGCGGCAGGAGAGCCGTTGACGGCCGAAGATGCCACTTGTGCAGTGTTCCACTAGGCCTGCAGCGTAACGGCAGAGAAGTGTGGGCTAACGATACGTGACGAGGTCAGAGTGATAAGTGGGATACAGTAAGAGAAGAAACCGGACGAGAAGAGGGAGACGCACGCGAGGGACCAGCGCGAAAAGCAGAGAGAAAGGTAGTAATGAGAGCATAATGCGAGGATGTGTATAGTGCGATGAAGCATGTGGCGAGAGGGGTTTGCGTGCCCAGGGTGTTGGCGTTACGAGGGAGAAGAGCCGTCGGGGTTACAGTAGGAAAGATACCGGCTAGGTCGACGGGAATATTACTCTACGTATCGTGAGCAGAGATGGGGAAGAAAAGTAGGCCATCACAGAACGCGAGAGAAGGGAAAGGGGAGAAGAGGAGAAGGACAAATGGGACGATCAATCCATGCGCGCACCGAATGAAGGCGAACCTGCCGGTCACTTCAACGTACTCGAGCACCGTGTATTCTTAGACATACAGGTTAACGTCTATTGAGAAACCACAGCAACATGCGTTGTCAGTAGCCGAAACTCGCGATCGAGCACAGCTTGCGTGAACTCCACCCTACAGCGCGACATGACGCGAGCGCTTAACCCGGCTCTTCGATTCCGGAGAGTACAGGGCGGAGCCGGGTCGTCGGGATACATTCCGCTAAGTCGAGCAACATTAGAATAACATACACAGGATTTAGGGCTGGCACTCTTACCCCGCGGGCACGGCTGTTGTGCGCGTGAAACAGTTTTCGACGCTTCACGGAACTAGGCTGCTCCTCATCGCCGAGGTGACCATGTCGACGTTTACATAGGGCAGACTCAGCGATCATCGTCCTATTCGGCTCGTCGCTTGGTGTAGAAATCTCGGGGGACGGAGGGAGCGTATCAACGACGAAAGTTGAGCATTCCTCTGCGAGAGCGTCTTGCAGAGTAGAGCCGCCACAGTCACGTCCGTCGAGTCCGACGGAGCTTGGGCCGGGCAAGTCCTGTACGTCACCAGAACTATCGGAATCGCTCTCGTACACGACGAAGCCCTGGCGAATAGCGCGTTCTTCCTCGGAGTCAGGTTCGGGCTCGACGGAGCTCTCGGAGTCGCTCTCGTACACGACGAAGCCCTGGCGGATGGCGCGTTCTTCCTCGGAGTCAGGCTCGGGCTCGACGGAGCTCTCGGAGTCGCTCTCGTACACGACGAAGCCCTGGCGGATGGCGCGTTCTTCCTCGGAGTCAGGCTCGGGCTCGACGGAGCTCTCGGCATCGCTCTCGCACACGACGAAGCCCTGGCGGATCGCGCGTTCTTCCTCGGAATCAGGCTCGGGCTCGACGGAGCTCTCGGCATCGCTCTCGCACACGACGTAGCCCTGGCGGATGGCGCGTTCTTCTTCGGAATCAGGCTGGGGCTGACATCATATGAGTAGAGGAATCACATAGAGATCAGTGTGAGGACGTACCGTCCGAGACGTCATTGAAGGCGTCCGGTGTTGGTTAGGAGACACTGTTGTAGCAGGATATTAATGCGATGACGAACGTAGTCGTAGTATGGGACGCACTGTGTGGTTTGTATGCTGAGCATCGATGCATCTTGTCACTACGATTGCCAAGAGATGGCGGGCAGATGATGGCAGGGAATGCGTGAGGATACTGACCAGTACTGCTACCGGAAGGTAGTTGAGTACAAGTGACCCGCCAACCCGAGCAGGTCGGCCCGTAAAACGGCTTCGGTTCAGCGATGACGTGCTTGAGGGCGGAACCTCGAGACCAGGACCGTTAGCGAGTGGCACGAACGGGTGGCGAGGGAGAAGATGGAGAGACGAGATCGAGCTGCCATAGATGGCAGGCGGAGAGGAGAGTGGCCGGGAGGGGATGCTTGCAATTGTCGCCGAGAAGGGAAGGAGTTCTGCATGGCTGGGACGCGAAGGCGACGGCCGCGGAACCTCGATGCCGGGGAACCGTTAGCGAGTGGCACGAATGGATGACGGGATGAGACGACGAGGGAGTTGGCGCGAGGGAGAAGATGGAGAGACGAGATCGAGCTGCCATAGATGGCAGGCGGAGAGGAGAATGGAATCAAATCCGGATGCTTGCGATTGTCGCCGAGAAGAGAAAGGAAGCCGAGGTTAGCAAGTCGTAGAGAGAGCAGACGGGCGAGTCCGACATGCATATGGGGCAGGTCGAAGTGCCACCGCATCTCGGCGGTCGGTCCGCCTGCCAGAAGCTGTGCGGCTTTGTCAGCAAGGGGCGGGGCGGGGCGCGCGCCCGTCCGTGGCCCCGTACGTTGCTTGCGCTCCGCCATCCCGCCTGCGCAGCGCTCTTCTCCCCGTCCCCCGTCCCCCGTCCTCCGCCAGCCTACTTTCGTCGACACCGGCATCTGCATCTACTCTCGTCGGGATAGCAAGGCGTGCACATCGGCGGTGGCTTGCAGTCGCACGTCCCGGACGCATGCGGAGCTGCCGAGCACCGACCGCACCCGGGCCACTGGCAGCACCGCGAAGCACCTGCTACGCTTCAAGTGCTGCGCGGCGCTATGTCATCTGCGAGGTTAGTTGCCATACTCTTACGGCGGCGAGACATGGGCACTGATCATGACTCGTGCACGTGGCTCCCTCGACCTATGCTATTGCTAGTAGCCGTGGTCAGAGCATCATCTTCGCCAGTCCATCGCTCGACCGCCGTCCTTCCAGCCTACCTAATCCCGCGCCGGCTTCCACGTTCCTCCCCGTTGCCATTGAACGGCGTGCAGATGGGCAGCTGCTTGCGACCGCACGACCCGGACGCATGCGGAATACCGAGCGCCCCCGGGCCAGCACCGCGCGCGAAGCACCTGCTACGCTTCGGGTGCCGCCCCGCCCCATGGATTCTACGAGGTTAGCTGCGATGCTCTCTCAGCGGCGAGACGCGGTCGCTGACTCGCGCACTGCTCAACCGTACATGGCTCCCCCGGCCTCCTTCTGAGTTTTGCGTCACTGTGAGTCACCTATATTTCTCTTCGTCTTTGCTATGGGCACTAGCTATCTAGCGCATATGTATCATTGTTGAATCGTTATAACGTCTGTTCATCTACAGCTTACTCGATGTCCTTGGGCGGTTTGGCCGACAGCCCCTATTGACACGTGTGTACGTATTATCGACCCAACAGCGCCGCAAATCATCATCTTGTCAACCCTTTGTCACAGATCCTCGCCCACCTCAAACTTGTGATGTTCGTCGCCCGGGACAATGCTGTCGATGTATCTCCTGCCAGTGGGGCCTTTGACACTTGGTGTCACAGTACCTGGGAGTATACGGATGAGGGTCCTTGTAAGTTGCATATCAATGTCTCGACTTGCCTTGCGTTCCCACAGCCTTTGCATCTCTTGAGGGCTGCACTTAGTGCCCCGCAAGCCGAGCATCGTTGCATCCCCAGATATCCATCTGGCAGGGGGACGTCCCCCGTTGCAGGAGTGAAGGTTCGGTGGTCAATATCGTCACATGGGCACAGGGTCCGCGCATGGAGATCATCGCACGATCTGATGAGTGATCTCCATTCGTGTAGACTCCGTTCGTGGTAGTCGAGGATGTGACTCCGTGCTTGATGTAGTCTCGTCTTGTTAAGAGAGTAACCGAAGAATGTCATCACGGCCATAGTCATGTCAATCTCGCGGCAAATAGGCTGCGGACCACGAGTCAGTACTGGTGATATGGTATGGATGGCTCACTTGCCTCGATTTCTGTGAGATTGTCGCTGAGTTCCGGACCTCGTAGAACAAACGTGAGAAGCAAGCTCCAACCGAGCATAGTTAGACGTAAGTGAGCATCTGGGGCCGCCTCGGTGAGAAATGTCTTCGCATTTTCCCATGCAGTATGGAGAAGTGCGACGCCCATGTCTCGCGATTGTATATCGTCTTCATCCGCTGTCAAGATCTGCTCGAAACCTTGCCATACTCCGAAGTCTACCGCACGCCATAGCATTTGTTTGCGCAAGAAGGGTGTCACTTCGGGGCATTGTAGTCCCCGTGTGGCTGCTTCGAAGCCTTCGGCCGTGTCCCCGCACAGACTGACCATATAGTGTGCATACACATGGGTCGGATCCCGAGCAATAGTCTCCTTGGCGAGGGCCACTGCTTCCTCCGCGCGATCACGTAGCATGAAGAACTTCATGTCTAGTATATCCGCGGCATCTCGATCAGCTCGTGCACCACTGCGCCGTAGCACTTTGGCACATTCTGGAAGAGCGTCGGACCAGCGTGAAAAGGGTAGTCCCCGTCCACCAAGTTGGTTTCCGCTTCGCTGTAGTTGTTGCCAGTTCCCTTCAACGACGGCTGGAGACCGCTTCACTATGTCTGCAATTGACCGTCCAAGCGAAGCCAAGTCTTGGTCACGGGCGGCCTTAGACATGGCTTCGACGTACTCCGCTGACGAGCCGTAGAGAGTCGAACTCTCTGATTGCTCGAGCCAGCGTGAGTAAACCTGTGGAGGCATGTCACCCAAAAATTGAGGTACCGGGCCCGGGTGTTCTAGCGATAATGCGAGGCGTCCCAGGTCAACGTCACATTGGTCTGCGTCGGATTCGGTTCGGTAGAGGGTAAGAATTGCCTCTGTCGCAGCCGTTCGAGTGTGGACGTCCTGCACCCGTAGCAATGCGACCAGGAGTGCGTTGAGCGAGGCGTCGTCCTTGCACTGTTCTGGGGCATACTGCACCGGCGTTATCAGGGACATGAGAGCGTGGGTGAGCAAGGACCTAGATGTGTAGGGCCTGTGTAGGATGAGTTTCATGGTGTCCATCATCTCGTTCACGCCCATCTCGTGCAGACGATCATCGAGACCATCCTGAGCCCTGGACAACAGATAACGGGCCGAATGAGCCATCACGACCACTCCCATCTCGGTAACATTAGGATCGTGGAGGCGGTCTCGGAGCATCCGGGAAATACGGCTGCTCCGCAGTGCTATGTTCTCCAGCACGACACCTTGGGTCCGACAAGCGTCGTGTGTGAAGACGAGGAGCATCTGCAGTCCGGTGCCCCGTGTGAGCTCAAAGTCCAAGAGGTCGATGATTTGATCTATGAGCCCTAGTATGTCATGTACAAATGTGAGAAGCCGTTGCGGAGAATCATGGTCAATGAGAATCACCCCGCTCAAACAGTTTCTCCTTGAGGATAGCATCCGCGCACATCTTGATAAGGATGCTCGCTACACCGGCCAGTAGGTGCGGGTTGTTTCTCGTTTTTCCTAGTCGATGGAAGGAATACAGCTTCCTGTGTAACTGATCGATCTTTGAGTAGGCTTTCCTGAGTCCATGGCGGGTAGACAGATCTGTGAGCTCGGGTTTTAGCCTTCAAGGCACGGCCGTTATATATTTACTCATCTACTAACCTGGTATGTTGATGTGGCTTGTCAAGAATGGCACTATGCTGCCCCGTCTGGTCGCACGGTCGAGGTCAGACAAGAGTGACTCGGGGAGAGGGCGTGACGGCATCTGACAGAAGACGTTGGACGGTTGTGTGAGATCGTACAGACCCGCGCTTATATATCATGTGCAGGCGGATCGGTAAGCAGATACACGAGAAGAATTCATTGAATAGTAGTACAATCGAGATGCTATTGGGGTGATGTATTGCTCGAGATGGCATCTCCAACCGCTATGCGACGCGAGATGGTTACAGCTAAGACTCATTCGCATCATCACCTTCCTCTTGTAGCGATAGCTCATTCCTCTCCCTTTCTAATTGCGCAAGACGTCGACGGCATGTCGAGTTCGTATATTGCACATACACAGCAAGGCGTTCCGCACGAAGGACTCTGAGATTCCAACGGCTAAAGTCGGAAGAGATGGCTTGGTTCTCTTGCATAGCTCGGCAGCCTTCCAATATAGCAGTACACATGTGTTCGAGCTTGGCTCAAAAAGTCGTAAGCGGCAAGTTCTGCGTGTAAGGCAATATTACCTCTGGTGGGATGGCGTGATTGGGTTCCGCATGCCCCATGAACCGTACAACTCTGTGGAGAAGGCTGAGTCTCGGTTAGGAAGAAACACAGGATGACGTTGACTCTCCTTCTCGCAATCTCATCGCAAATCTCGGGGGTGAGGACTGTCGTTCGTTGAATAAGGCGTAGAAGGTCGGCCAATGTGGAGCGTGCCTGTGCGCTCAGACCAGGCTCACTGCGGCTATCCGACCTCGCTTTGATCTGAATCGAGGAGATGATCGTAGTTCTACAAAGTGGACAAGTTGATGCCGAGAGCCGGTGTGCCGCAAGGCATACCGAGCAGAAGAGGTGACCTGTTGGTACAAAATATTCGACACAGTCGAGCTAGAAATGGCCCTCGAACAACGCACCACACTGAAGTGCAACGAAGGGATTAGCTAGAGTAGTCTGAAGTAACTGGTAGCATATAGGGCAGCACACAGGACCCTCCGGAGCCGCGCGGGATTCGGATAACCTCGCTGTTTGCGAGGGCGATTCTACTTCAACGCCGAGGATCAATAGCTTGAAACGCGAACGAAGAGAGCAATGCGCAAGTCAACGGATTGCCGTGTGGACGGCATCCAAGAATCTGCGTAGATATTGATGTCGATGGCAGGGGCCATGTCCATCTGAGAAGTAGGGGCTCCGGAGGATGATGCCCTCACCGGTAGCTGGCATGATCACTTGGTACTACGGGCCTCACCCGCGCGAACGCTGACCGAAGAGTCGGACTCACATGTATTTATACATAACTTGCCGTGCGATTCTGGAGCTGCGTAAGTCAAGTTACATTGGCCAGATAGGTAGGAGGAATAATATCGTGGAGGCGATGCAACTCGGACGGCGCTACTCATCCTAGACCTTCCAAATTAAGAAACTCGAGCTGTGTGATCATAAACCATATTATCTCCCCTGAGCTTCCTGATACGGCAGGACCGTCCCTACGGTAACTTCGATCGATGACAGACACGCGTATCCATATGCGGACCTCACCGAGTACTTACCACTACTGGCGTGCCACTCCGGATTCTTGGGTGCACTCATTGTCGCGAACATGCTAGCTCTTGATGATTTCAACGGTTAGTTTGTGTCAGAGACACGGCAAGATGCGGGTCAATGAAGTATTTAAGTGTCACCGGACTCGTTGACTCCAGACAGCTCCACCGTCGACTCTGCAACGCCTTCGAGTCTCACCCGGCGGCCCCTCCTGGCCGACTTCCAGATCAACTCAACAATGGTGAGAGAAATTTGTTTGTCCTATTCGATGACTTATCTTGACTTTCCAGGTTCTCCCGACTTCCGAGCCTACATCCCGACAAGTTTGGCGAGATGGGGATCTCCATGAAGTCCGTTCCTCTGTCGCACAAGTGGATCTCAATCCGTTGTCCACGAGGACGTTTCCCGCGTCGGTGAGTACGTCTAGCTATGCTGCGTGGTTGGGTAACTCACTCCGGCATCTATCACCGCGGCAGCCATTTTCTCGAGCTCATTGCTATTGCCAATCATCGACCCGCGTTGCTACCCCCCTTCGTGACTGCAGCTCATGACGGGTCTTCCCGTCCATCGGCTGGTGCCTCTGCAGAACCCCACCCATCCTTCATGTCTCACAGCCTGTCAACCATCACTATGAGGGATGATACGACTTCGAACTTCAGGGCTCTCCGATCAGCCTGCCAGCCAATGTCTCCTGAGGATCGGGATGATGTCGGGTAGGTATCTAATCGATATTTGCATGCCCGTACCGAGTACTCAATCCGATGTGTTTAGCGATCTGTCCGAGCATTCATCCGGAGTCGCGCTAAACGGTCCCTCACCAAAGGTTCCGATTCAGCTTCCTTGTGTGCAGGAGAGGTTTGTCATATCTTCTGTTTCCTCGTTCGTAAGTACACCGAATCATCGTTACTGCCGAACATTCTCACGAAGAACTGCGAAACCTAGATCTCCGACGATGTTCAGCCTCAGAGCGGAACATGTGCCGAAGCCCTTTACTTCGCGAACATCCTCATCGAGTTGAGCAAAGCGAGCGCGAGACCCCATATGCATCCGGTCACTCCCCCGACAGCCACAAACCAACACCTCCTGTCGCGTCGTCGCCGGTATACCGATGTACGCCATCATAGCATCGTATCTATCAGAAGGTAAGTAGTCGTTTCTCTAGCCGCTAGCGGGTACGGTCGCAGTTCTGATGTGACCACAACAAAGGAGCCAACGAATTCGTGATCGGCAAGCTGTAGTTATCACATCCCGAGCCCCGAGGAGGTTAGTTCACTTCAGGATGAGAACCTCGAAAAACTGGTCACTGACTATCATTGGTAGGAGTGAGAGACTCCTGACGAGGAGGCAGCACCTCTAGTATCCAAGTCGTGCCCTTTCAGGGGCGGGACCAGGAAGCATGTCCAGTATATCTAATTATATGTCTTATTCCGCTTCCTCTCATACGGATCAAGATGTTTACGATGAATCCGTCGGTGTCTTGGAGGTTTTAGACCGCAACAATGCCGGCCGTTAAAAATCTATATATACTTAACGTCGCGCTCCTCCTCGAGCCATCAGACTGTCTCTGGTTCGCAGGCTCGGATTGTGGGTTACCCAAGTGCAGACCACACCAGAGCTATCATGATAAGGCGATGATGACTGCCGTAGGGTGCCATATGAGAATGAGGGAGGTCAACGATGATGCGCAGTGACCCGGGCCCAACTCCACTGATTCCCCGTCTCCTCTCCCGCCCGCCTCGCAAGCTTCTCTGCCGTTGTTCGACAGCGTTCAACTCAACTTCGAACAGCAGGCCGATGCCGATCACCTCGAATCGCCCGCGATAGAGGTCGGTCACCCGCTGACTCGGATCCCACACAAGCCTCCCTCTAACCACCACGTCCCCGAAGCTCGTCCATCAACTGTCCCCAGCATAACACTGAGACGACACCCTGTCCGGACTCTTCTGCCCGACGTACAGCGATTGAACCGCTCTCTTCTGAGCAAGAGCCTGAGTCGTGGTGAGTGTGAGTCGCTGAACACCATTGTGTCGGTGGCATCTGGACGAACATGCGAGGGCGCGGGCCGCCGCGTAAGTATGCTTGAGCCTCGGGTTCGCATGGTCGGATGAATCGTTCCCTGCTTCAGCGTAGGCTTGAGAGCAAGATTGCCGGCAACAAAAGATGTCGGGTCGTACCCTTCAATAGACCCGTGATTCGTCTGCCTAGGGGAGACAACAAAAGATAAGGACTCGGAGCCCGGTGGGCAGCGTCTGAAGCCTGAGGCGGGAACGGCACGTCAGTAACTGACAAATGGGGAATTGAACCGACGCATTCGAAGCGCCGATGACATGGTGATAGACCGCTACCCCACATGAGCTTAGGACGAGTTTTAATGAATTACCGAGTGGTTGTGATACATGAGTTCAAGCTTACTTAAAATTACTATGAATCTGATAGCCAGCTACTAGCGCGCCTCCGATGGCTTCGGTCACTCTACTCGGTACGCCTGCCATCTGCAACGGGTCGCCTGTATTACTTCGAGTGAGTTTCTCTCGAGCTTCGAGCACGCACATGTGTACAATTCTGTCTTGAATGCTCTTTCATGTGCGCACTAGCCATGATATCGTCACACGCTGCGACAGATCCTATACGAGGACACGTAGGACTGGAGAGCGGGCCATGAGAAGGGACCGATGGGACGGACCCAGAGGATGCCTCTTGTTGCGTTTTTCTCTCTGCATGTCACGCTGACTCAAGGTCTTTAGCCAGTCCGAGGAGTAGGGGAGAGAACAAAGAAGGAGAGGGAAAGACAGAGGCGCAAATCGAAGAGGTGGGACAGGCAACACGCCTCGCTACACAGGTATGGTCAACGTCGACGCCTCTTCCCACCACCACCACCACCACCACACCCCCGGCGCCCTTCTCACGCCTCATGCGCCAACGCCGACACCCTGCGATCGTCTTGAGCGTCGGAAGACGACCAGGCACACAGGACATACGCCAAGCCCCTAGTCCTCGCAGGCCGCGCGATTCGTCACGGTGATCCCCTCGTGTACGCACTGCCGCACCCTTTCCAACCTTTGGACTTCGCTCGCCCCGAGTTCTCGAGGGCAATGTAGAGGCCCAATTGACCGTGGTTCCGGTACCAGTCGAATGCGTTAGGCTGGGAGTCAAAGTTCATACAACCCGATCTCGCGGCTACCTTGGTCAATACCTCCAGCACTTGAGGGTCGTCCGGCCCAGTATCATCCAAAGACGGACATACTGCACTCTCTGCAGCTGGGGAGAGTGGTGCGGTAAGCACCGCGTCAACCCCTCTCTTCGTCGCGACTGAACTTGATCTTACAGTCTCACAACCAAATTAACTAGCATCGTTGGACAGAAAGCTTGGTGTACCTCTCACACTCTGATCGGGGATCAGCAATCTCATGCTCATGATTGAACAATGTAGGTGAGCATTGTGATGCTTCGCACCTCTCAGCACCCCGCGATGTTCTTCTCTTGCAGCGCGTCCTTGTTCGACTCAAGCAGCTTGCAGAATCCGCGCGCGTTCACAGTACCTGGGAATCTCGGCACGACCAACGGCCACAGCCCATCTCTGCGACTGATGCACGGCACGCTTGTCACTGTGCTCACGACGGCGTGACCATGTACCGACGATGAATGCGCGCAGAGCCGTGAGGAGAGGCTGTCGTCCGCTTGCCTGGTGCCTACCAAAGGCCGTCACTCCCTCGAAGTCGCTCCAAGTCAACCTCAGAGTCGCGGATAATGGCGAAGACACGAGCTCAAAACGCATGCTCTCTGCTTGGCCCAGACTGCGGAGGCGCGATATCCAAACTTCAAGCGTGGCCAGGGCGACGAAGACATCGCACGCACTCTCTCCGTGTCGCGGCCGATTACAGGAGCCGTATTAATGATATCGTCCGCATGGCCTCTCCCCCAGCAAGTGCGCTCCCCCACTTCACGAACCTCACGGAGCTCGATTATCTAACCATCAACCGCATGAGCGCGCCACAGATCCGTCCGTCGTCTCTACCTACAGCGGCGTCACGGTCGACAACCTACTAACTCAATCCGCAAGGCTTCCGTGATGTATTCGACGGCAGATAGCATGCAGCTGGAAGCCGACTTCCCAGCTCCGCCACTCGTGCGGCGTATGACAGTACACTCCGCGAGCACCAAGTCTCCAACCATGAGGTTCGTGAGAGGGATACGTTCCATGAACGCCTTCTTGGTGTAGCCGTTCGTCATCCTATGCAGACGCTCCGAGACCGTCGCGCCACCACCTACGACGCTATATAGCATTTATTGTACTGCAACTTTCGACGTCGTACTAAAATTCATACATGCATCGGGTTGTGCTGGATGAGTGAAGAGCCGTCAGAGGTAGCGGGCTCTGCCGTCCAGACCGCGCTAGACTTATATGATATGCATGTTGACTCGCGGGGTCTCCCTCAGGCACATACGAGGTCGGAGGCGTAGCACGTGGTCTGTCCGGAGCACAACAATACATAAACACTTGCGACAGAACTCACTCAAGATGCGTGTGGCCTAGCGGGACAGCGTGCCTTCGTGGCGTAGTACATTTTATCCCTCCCTTGGTTCGATTCCTCCCGTGCGCGCCCCGCTTCGCCGCCGATCGCCACCGCTCGCCGACGTGTCGTCCGAGCCTGTGCCTTTCCGTTATGCGCGCCCGCGATGGGACGCAAGCCACATTCCTCAACGCTGAACGGGTGATGAGCTCGAGTTGTGCGAAGATTTCTCGGACATCACAGAGCGAACATTCAGTGATCATGAGCGGACGGACAGGCGGAGCACACTATCGGATCCGGCAGGGAGCCAGTTACTATAGCTAGTTGGCGGGCTATGTACTAGAGGAGACGAGAACTGGGCGATCGCGCGTCGAGATGCACGTGCACATGCATATGCATGCGTACTTATCGGGCAGTTGCAAGAATCTATTAGGTTATCATTGATCCAGATATGGAGGGAGAGATCTTGTACGCGTCCTTTGGGTCTGATGGCGGGGATCTCCGACCACGCCACCCAGATAATGATCCCGATCTCCCCGCCACTCGCGCATCCCATATTCATGCCTCAAAACCGGGGATGTCGCGTTGACTTGCTTTGACAACCGACACGTTCAACAGCTTTTTGCAATTGTGGAAAGTAACGCGCTCTATGATGGAGGACCCCGTGAACACCACAATATCCTCAACAGGGGAGAAAATTACTTCTTTCCAGGTACGTGTACTAGCTGTACATATGTCGAGCGTCCACTGATGAGGCGGAGTGTAGGGCACTCAAGTGTGGTGTGTCATACGAAGCACTGCAGGAAAGACTCCAGTTATTACCCTGGGAGTCATCCCAGACAGTGTGCCCGGCAAAAGCGAAGAGGTACCTCACATCAGTAGAACCTTTGTCCGGAAGCCCAGCTCAGCGAATACTTCATTCTAGCCCTCAAATAAAACAGCCGAGTCCAATACGTTATCACACCGAGCACCCCATTCAGTTGACTTCGTACCTGGCCTCCCGAGCCCTCTCGCCAGTGTCTCTGAGGATCGGCATGCTCATGAGCCACCGACGAAGGAACGCTCTGACATTGTCGCCACCCAGCCCGCCTCAAGTAACCTCCAGTCGGTGCGTCTGTGGAGTGTGCTTGTTACCATGATCCGAAATATCAATGAATTGCTATACACAGAAGAGGCCGGCAAAGAGCACGAAGTTATCCGCGAACACGAACTCACGTAAAGCCACAACAGCGCGCAAGAAACGCGATCCTCCACCGTTCAAGGTGAGGTGGAACGCGGTGAGTCGACCAGTATCCACACGCGAGTTGTCGACCGTTGCTCACAGGCTACAGACAAACCAGGTCACGAGGAGAAGGAACAAGACATTCGAATTCGAACGCACAGACATGCCCATGGATCATCACTGGGATACGCCAGAGTAACCCGCATAGCAACACTCCATGCATGGTGGCGCTCCCATCGACACATGGTGTCAAAGTCTGAATACGATAGTATTGTCATATTGCACATGGAGCCAGGTGACCCGTGCAGTCATATACTAGGGAGTGTTGCAGACAGTTGTCTTCTACCGGAATGCTGAGGCGGTACCTTGCGACCTACGCGAACCGCTGCAAGATATTTGTGGCTGCGTGGGGCGGATGCCCTGGAGGCGCGAGGTCCTTCAAAGGGCGAAGGTATCCATGTCCTCCAGCTCCAGCACGTCCAGTACGCATTAGGCTCGAAAGGCAGACTCTCGCAGTGCATGTCTCGCGCAAACTATTGCTGCAAGTAAACGCAGTCGCATGTGCCATGGCGGACACGTCAGCGTCCCTGGACTTGGACTCTATCGATCTCACTGCATACACCCATTGCCATCCCGGGGAACATGACTCATGGAAACACGGACGTATGCCTCAAATTAAGCGAGCCGGACACACGACGATACGAAACTGCGATCTGACTGCTCAGGCGTTCGTCAGGAAACCGCGCCAGGTAACAGCCATGAAACCCGCACGCGCGCAACCTGCCGCCCGACGATTCGCGGGAAAAGATCGAGGGGATGGAGAATGTCCGTGAACGAAGGTTCGACGCCAACGACTACCCACGAGGACGAAGCAGAGACGTAACGACATGCGATGTCAGTGTTCCTCGCTCGGTCGCCGTAGGTAGTCGTCTGTACCACACATATATGAGGGTTATCAGCGACGTCTCTGCGGCCCGTCTAAGCGTCGACTTCCTTCGCATTCGCTCATACTGAACTGGGAGTCTTACGCTGACGGGCGAAGAGGGTCCAAGACATGTCCGATGCGAGCAACAGCAGCCGCACGTGCATGTGGCCGACAGGCAGCGCGAACAAGCGCGCGCGTCTCAGACTTCAACGAGGGCTCGCCGGTCCCAAACTTCACCGCGTCAAAGCTGGGACCCGTGCGGCACCGCAACACACGCTCAGTTACTGTGCAGAATATGAGCACATAGGTGAGAGGTAATCTGAAGATGTGGGGATGAACGTACCTAGCGCGAGCAGCGGCACCATCGCGAGCATTCCAACTTCGCGCTTCCGAGTTGCCGTTGGCTGTGGTCTGCGTAACTTCCGGCAGGTGCGTCTCCTGCGACTGATAAGTTCGCCTTCTTCGAAAGGTGTATTCCGCTCTGCATGAAGCCTGGCCTGGTATTCAATATCATTTTCAACACCGTGCGACCCTAGACCGACGAAGGCTTGAATCATACCAGGCTAGCAGCTTGTTCGCTAACTTGAGCCGAGCCGACGAGCCGAGCCGACGAATTGAGCGGACTGATACTGCACCTTTGCAAGTACCTGCTCCAGGCTAGTCGCGAGTCTTCCCAGTTCGCAGCGCTTTCAACTCCTGGACTAGAAGTCGACAGCAGTGAGTGCTTGCCCCAACGTCGGTCTCTTTGCCGAGCTGTTTCAACTTGCTACTAGCCTCTTCAAGATCCTCAAGTTGTCTGAGTTGTGGTAAGGATCGAGCCAACATGAACGACGCACAGGATCCATATACCTTCGCCGGCAGACACTCTGCGGATCAATGAAGTCATACTAGATAGATATCATGTCAGCAACCGCGCCATGACAAGTCAGTCCCAAGTCCCACCTTGGTGAGGAGTTTGGAGTCACGTTCTGCGACTCTCATTCTCCAGGAGCGTATTCTGTTGATCCTCGGCCTCGATCTCAGCCTGAGCAACACGAAGCCTCTTCTTGTCGACTTGAGCTTAGTGATGACCTTGTGGAGCTCAGTCTTAAGCTGCCGTGCACGCTGAGTGTACGAGTCACGGTCGCCACGAAGAATCGCATTGGTCTCCGCCGACTAAGTTGTTCTTCTCAGCGCTCGAGGATCTCCTCCTTCCGAAGATAGGTGACTGACGAACGAGGCTTGGTCCACTTCGTGTCAGCTGGATCGTCGGGTTCGCCCTTGCCTGGTTGCAGCCTGCTGATGAAGGTCGTTCTGTTCGCCAAGGTCCGTTGCGGTCAGTGTGAAGTAGAACTCGGTGATGATAAAAAGGTACGGACCGGGGCTGGATTCAGCGATCTTGTCAAGAGCTAAGCGCTGCTGCTGCGGCCAGCTCGTCTGGGAGCTTGAGTGACACAACTTTCGCGAGCAGAAGCCTGGCTGCGACACCCGTGCTTCTCTATATCGGTTTTCAGCACCTATACACCTTCAGGGAACGTTATAGACAACATAGTGTATGAATGTACCTTCGCGCGCTCCGCGAACAGCGAAACTTCCCAGCTGGACCGACCACTCTGCGTACTCTGGGTGGAAAGACTCGTGTCGACAATGGTTTCCTCCGAAGTCCTCTTGGCTTTCAGCCATGCCGACGCTCAGTCTCGCTGGGTTCGTGTTGGCCTGCGTGGACTCTGTGAGATGCGTCTCCGCCCGACACAGCTTCTACTAGAGTGCCTCGACCTCGCACTGCATATGCGTGAGTGACTTGTTCGTGGTCAGTTCCGATAACACGTACCTGTTACCTCATCGTGAGTAGCTCCCTGGATCGCCTGGCTGGTCTCCTGGGCCTGTTCGACGTGGCTACGAGCCGCGCGACGGTGCAACCTTGAGCGCGGACCTGGCAGAACTCCAATTCACGGTGAGATCGAGAGGGCAGTGAGAACAGCAGTCGTGGCTCGCGAGACATGTCCTCGTCGGAGGGAGGACACACAGGTGGTACTGCCCGTCATACGTTCATGCAGGATGCTTCTCGAGCCTTCGTAATCTGCTGAACACGTTCCTCGAGGTATCCGCGGCGTCGAGGAACCTCGCGTAGCTTGCCAAGCTTCTGATTCTGCAAAGTGCGATTAGCTGTCAACAGCAAGCGAGGTTTGCACGTCGGACATACAGCGGTCACTATCTTTGCCCACAATACGGCGACCTTAACGTCCATCCTGCAGAAACACCTGGCGAACAGCTTCACCTCGCCGGGCGAGCTGAGTACTGAGAACCTGACTAGAGCAGAACATCAGCTATAGTTGACGAATCACGCGGAGCATGGACGAACTTCTAGTTAATCAACAACAACGATTAACTTCAACAAAGACAGCGGTCGCTTTCTCCTCTCCTGGATACTCGATATCGTCGTGCATCTTCTGTACTTTCGCCATGAGGTCGGACAGGGAGCGCGCAACCCCGAGGATCCAGTTCTCTCGACAAGCCGCACGCACTTACATGTCCTGTGCAAATATCGATGTCAAAGGTTGCCATCCATCAGCAATATGCACAACAACGAACCTCCCAAGTCGTCTTCTCAGCGTGGAAATCAGCGCGGTCGTGCCGGGCGGCTTCAGCAGACTGTTGCTCGCGTGCAAACCTTGCCAAATGCGATTACACCCGATGTCGATCCGCCGTACTGACTGTAGGGGTTCTGATCGTGCTTGAGCAGGTCCTCGTTCTCGCGCTTCCAGATGACGATCTGTTCTTGCATCATGCAGTGGCTTTCTGGATGTCGTATGAGTGAACTATGGTTTCGTTCTAGACGACAAACAACGCACCCGTGAGCACCTTGGGCTCAGAGTTGGCCTTCGCGAAAACACTACCAGGCTGTCTACATAGAGGTCAGCGCCGGCATACTACACCGCTCGAGATATCTATTCACCTGCTCTTGATCTGAGCGAGCATCGTAGAGAACGTCAGCGGTCAAATCGATCTCGCTGAATCGCTCGTCGGTCGGAGTAAACACCTGAGGTCGTCGACTTGTAGTTCGTAACGTCGTTTCCACTACGAAGTAGATGAATTCGTCAGCAATGATCGAACACATCAGGAGAGCGGGAGGAGGGGTGTACGCACATAGCATTAACTGAGACTGCTCGGCGTTGCGAGTCCGCGGGTACAACCTTCTTCCGCAGAACCATTTTGAAGATCGTCGTGACAGAGTGCTCGCGCGGGGAAAGGCAACGGCAGTGGCAGATACTGAGAGGCAGAAGGAATGCGAGGACTCGCGATTGACATCGTATGCAGGGTAGAACTGGAGCGTCACCGTGGACCTGTCCGGGCGAGAAGTCGGTGGGACTAGTCAAAACGAGCAACCCATGCGACGGGTCGGTGCCATGATCATCACGGTGGCACTCCAATGCGAGTGGGACGCTGCCCTCCACGCCAACCATAGGCCGTATCATCTTGGAACACGACGATCTACACTGGGACCTTGTTCCATCGAGGTTAGCGGAGATCAGGAGACGATACGCTGCTGTGACGTACCTTGCAGGTTTCGACTGGACCTCACGTCGATATCATATCCACACAGGCTAGATAGAGCACCTTGGATGATCCTTGCAATCTACCGACCGCACGCTGTCGACGTGGCAGGACACCACACCTCCTGGCCGGTGCAACCATGCGCTGGTCAAGAGCACACGAGTCAGCGTCAGTCTCCTGCTGCAACGAACAAGAGAGAACTGCTAACCGTGTTGATATCTGGCTCAGTTATAGGGCGGCGACGGCCAGGTGATGGCCTTGGCGAGGTCGGTGCTCCACATGCGTCCAGAGCGTGCGACTGCAAGCCGCCGCGCGTCTGCACGCCTTGCAGTTCCGGCAGAAAAAAGGTAAGGACCAAGCGTTGACCAGAGAAGAGGAAGGCTAGCAGAAGGA
Organism: Cerioporus squamosus; assembly: GCA_022592435.1. Taxonomy (NCBI): domain Eukaryota; kingdom Fungi; phylum Basidiomycota; class Agaricomycetes; order Polyporales; family Polyporaceae; genus Cerioporus; species Cerioporus squamosus. Next base: position 55,176 of record JABYQS010000071.1, read on the forward strand.
CAGCGGTCAAGCAGTGCGCGGGCGAGGATGATGGATGGCATGGTCGGTGCTCCGCATGCGTCCGGAGCGTGCGGCTGCACACCGCCGCCCGTCTGCACGCCTTGCAATCCGGACTATGGCGTCCTCGAGAGACAAGGTAGGCTGGAAGGAGGACATACTCAAGCTCAATCCTCAAGCAGTGATGGCGGAGCGCCGCATGCAACGTACGCGGACGCGCACCCCGCCCCGCCCTCGCTGACAAAGCTGCACAGCGCGTCAACTTGCCCCATATGGCATGTCCCTCTACGACGCGGACTCGGACTTGCTCTCCTTGCAACTGGCCGCGGCCGGGTCTGCTCTCGCTCTCTGCGGTAGTACAGATACCCCCATACCTCTACGATATTCGAAGTGTATAATATTTCTTCGTAATCCTCCGTGCTCATAGGTTCTTACCTACCTGATATGTACTGTGACAAGCATTTGTCGCGCGCGAGTGCGTCGAATGTATCGATCACCGTGAAGCTTACCATCGGCCACCAGTAGTCTGGACTCTGCGGTACATTGTTATCCAAACAAATGTTCTGTGCGCAGTGTGACTCGCCCCGGCCCTCATCTATTCCCGCATACAGGACATCCTCCTGGCTCCCATCGCATAGACGAACTCCCGACAAACCCGAGGAAGATCCGAATCGAACCTAAAAACCCGGTTAGTACCAGAGAACCATTTCTTGACTTCTTTCGAGCACTTACAGAGACCACTCCTGTGCATTGCCGCCTAACCTATCCCGCTCCGTCTGGAGACACAGCGTGAGGTAACGGGTGACATAGGCGAGAAGGTCTTCGTCTCCGATGAGGTAGCTGTAACCGAGAAGATCGCTGTTGACCGTGCTGAATCGCATGACCGCACCCTTTGACTGATTGAGGTCCATGTTGGAACTCGACTCGGCGCTGGCTTGTCACCGTCAGAAGCTTCAGCTCAACGACGAGAGCATCGGCGCTAACCTGGGCTACGACTACAGTAGGCTGAGTTGAAACGCAAGCAGATGTACAAGTCACAGGCCAACGTACCGTCAGAAGTTCTCAGCCATCGCGTGTGACTATCCTGTCCGACGAGGCAACCGGGAGATTCCCTCCTGGACGGTCTGACGAGCACAGGCGAAGCTCGTTTCTGTTGGACTGATCGGCAATGATGAAGCGTACGGTGCAGCATTGGGGTGTCTTCGTTTCTGAAAGGAAGTGTACACGAGCCTCCCAGTCGTCCGAACAAGTGCCCATATTCGGCCCTCACAACGGCGACTGGTATGGGAGCATTGTATCCTCGAAACCTTCGCTGCACGTAGTGCTTTGACCCCGTTGCTAATAACGATTAGGGAGCATAAAGTCAGAGACTGAGCAGACGGAAGTGCGAGCAAGGGGAACTCACCGGCGGACAATGCGTGTTCCAGAACGCCGGGTCGGACGTATGCTGACACTGCAAAGACGCCAGGAGGGAGACGAAGAGAGTCGGAGCTGTCTACGGCTGCCGTCATCCCGACAGGCTGTGGCTAAGCTGGCGACATCCACCCGCGAGTCTCGGCCACCGGCTTCCTTCGGATACTTCCCGTGCCTCGGAGACACTCTCTACGGAGCACATGGATGCGTCCGGCGGCCGCTGTGCCCTGCAGCCAAACTCAGGACATTACGCGTCGGCGTCACGTTCGCAACCACCCTGGTTGTGGCTCCGCAGAGGAAACGCGCCAGGAACAAGGTCAGTTAGTCTTCAGCATGCACGAGAGCGAGGGCATACCGACGACGCACAGCGACTGACTACTGAACAGACGGCTGGCACCTTCCCTCTATGTCGAGCGGAAGACTCTACCGAGTTCTTGCACAGCTGGTCCCCCTTGGCCAACATACTTGTCACTGGGTGAACGACACCGGTTCCTGGGCTCTGGCTATACGGTTCGCCGGTTACCTGCGATGCATAGAAGAGGTTAAAAGGCAATATACTTGCATGATTGAAATGAGAACATACCATCGAGATGTACACTAGCGACGAGCATCGAGTGTGGAGATGGCCTGATGACGAGAGTTGACTCAGAAACGAGGGATTCATGGCGTGCAACCAACTCGCTTCTCGACCTCGCGGTGTTCGAGTACTGTTCCTAGGCCGGCTCGAGGGAATGTCACCCTCGGAGTACGCTCTGCGTGATCTAATCTTCAGGCGTCCAAGACCTCTAGATGCTTTCCAAGTCGTCGCAGGCATAGACCTTTACCTAGACAGCAGGCTACAGACTGCAGCAGCAGATGGAAAAAGTGTGAGGCTCATTGCACGACAGCTGGCGCGAACCAGAACCGCCGAATAGTCTGAAGCACGTACCGATCTCTCGACGTCAGCGCGATTTCCGGCGAGGCCGTGCATCTGGTGTCCTCGTCTGACGCTGAGCTACGATCGTCGGGATCCGTTCGTGCCCGGCAAGGAAGGCCCTACGCTCTAATCACACAACTCCACTATGTACGCGGTACGTCCGAGGGCGGCATCTTCTTAGGGCGATGTTGCGACCTGTGCTTCGAGGCCAGGACAGAGTCAGACAGGCTGAGTGAACATGCAGTACAGATGAGCCAGGGGGACATACGGTCAATACTGTGAAGCACGCGCGGCCGACGAGCCATGGGCCATCGGACATTCCTCGCCATCTGGAAGACCGGACATGAGTAGCAACCTCTCCTTCAGAGCTCAAGGTCGATTCGGCGACTCGTCTGCGCTGGGAGCAAGCCAATGTTCGACTGCACGGGTCAGGATGTGCTCGTAAACGCGGTCGTACTCTTGCTATCTTCAGGGACCCGAAGGACCGAGGGGCAGTCGACGAGCTGCCATCGCAGTCCGACTTCGTACTAGTAGCTAGCGACGAGGCGGGGTTCGACGCGCTCGACTCGGTAAACAGTTGCGCGCATGAACTTCTGTCTGCCACCCCGCGGGCGGTGCGAGGTTCCAGCAGTGCTGGTAGGATCGTAGCCCGATACGGCACTATCCACGCGATGCATAAGTCAGAAAACGTAAGATGCACGAGCACGCGGGTGAGACATACCTTCACAATGTACATTTTACCGAGCCCTGAGACCTCGACGAGCGACAGCGAGCGAAGGACGATACCCTGGTTGCACCCGATCACTGCTCTGGATGGATTCCGTGCTTACGTCGGCTTGAACTCTGCACGCTCCACGCACCGGCCTAACTGCTCGGACTCCCAAGCAGCTGACCGCAAGTCCGTGTCTCGCTGCTGGAGGTCGATGTACAGTAACACGAATCTGCTGCATGCGAAATTAGGAGGAGGTTTGTCAACATGTGCTTGTGCGCATGCGAGACGACGGGAGAGGACGTACCTATAGCGATGGTGGCTGTGCGACGACCACTGTTCGCGCAGACTCCCGCTGTCAACAAGTACCGGAGCGAGCGACGAGGCGGGCGTCGATGCAGCCCTGACATGCATTACGCGTTTGGACTTCGCTCTTCATCGGTGGAAGACTCTCGCGCATGGGTCCAGAGTCTGCGTATGAGCTCCGAGCTCGCAGGCTGCTGTTCCTCCAGCCTCCGTCCGTCTGGCCACTCTATGCCAGTGCAAGTAGAAGGCGCTCTGGCTTGCAATATGCATGGTCAGAAACTTGCCAACCGGTGCGCGTAACTGCGAACTTACTATGTCCGTGAATGAAGACAGTCTGAGCAAGCAGCGAACCCGGGCCCTGAGCGCGGATGGCCTCCCGACTGCTTACCCGAAGGCTGCACGAGCGAACTGGTTGCTTGCAATCGATGCGTCCATGTTTGCGTCTGTGCCGCGCTCGGAGTCGCGATGTTCGTTACGAGAGCGTATACGAGCTCGGTGACCGGTGACTGCGCTCGTCTCTTCCCGATTCCGCCTCCCCGGACGAGACTGCGCACAGCAGAGCGACGCGTCCGTCTGGACTTGCTCCAAGTGCGCCGGCAAAGCTGTATCCTGCGAGAATCATGTGAGCGTGAGCGTCGTTGCCCGAAGACAGACCAGCCAGACGGACAGCGTGCGCACCTGTCAGTGTTTCCCGACGTCGTCGTGCCGAGCCTGGATGGATACGAACTCAGAGTCTCAGTCATGAGCCGCGACGAGGCCGCCCCTCTCGTCCCAGGAACGCTCCCGCATCTGACGAGGGGGCCGTGGTTCGAGACGTTCTTCGGGTCCGGCGAGCTCGATTCTGACTTGAGGGCGCGAGACTTGGAAGTTCAGACTCAGAGTCGCGGGTGGTCGTGCACGTACCATGGGGAGAACCACGTCGGACGCACGCCGGCAGGATGAGAGAAACATACTATATTGCGTACTTACTGTGTTATAGAGACACGGAGACAACGCGCACGTATCGCGGCGTACTGGGTGGAGGCCGCGTCGCGTAGTCAGTGATATCGCAACAGGATGACGTCGCGAATGGAGATCGGAGGAAGTGCGCACCTGTCGTCCAGAACTGGTACCGCGGCCGGTAAGCCCTGGCCCAGCGGCCGGCACGGAGCGAACACGATCCTGGAAAGCGGTAGCCCGTGCGCGGCGTGTGGCGTGTTTGTCCTGCACCGGACGCGGATAAGTAGCTGGATGGAGGCGGCGTTACTCCCCAGCGCTCGCTGCCCTCACCTGTTCGTCACCCATTCCCTCTCCGCTCTATCCTCTGTCCATCTTGCCGCCGCCGCACCTCAGCACGCTGCTCGCTGCTTCCACCGCGTCGTCCTTCATCCCTCAGGCTTGCCTCGTCCCTCGTTGCCCATCCGCCCGCACCAGCCCACGACGTCCGCCTCCGCCTGTTCATGAGGCACACCGCCAAGCCCCACCCCTGCCTCTCGACGTCGAAGGCGGCACCGACGGCTTCGGACGCCTACGAGCTGGTCAATCCCCGACGGATTGATCTAAAATCTCAGGTTAGAGTTTCAAACTCTTCCGGACCGGACGCGAGAGCTCACTATGCGCATGATGTGGACAGGTTCGGCCGCAAGTACATGGTTTTTTGAGCGAGCCGAGGCTGCACTCAAGCGACGAAAGAGAAGCACGGTCCCTGATACGGTCGTGCGATAAGTACGTACGTAGCCCTACATAGCTGTGTCGTATGAGAGCACGCCGCGAGGGTCTCTGCAGTCTTAAAGCGAGCTTCACGTCGTGACAAGATGCGTGGAGTAGCGCACCTGGACAAGGGGCTGGTTAGTCAGTCAGTAGTTAGTGAGGCTTGGGGTTTGGTGTGTATTTACTGGTGCCGTGCACGCTTTGTGAGATGGGCTTGCCCGTACGCACGACCATGAAAGATGCGCGCCCCGGGTATTAGCCTGAGGAGGACGCAATCTCAGGGAGGACGGCGACGGCTACAAAGGCCTGCGTGACGTCAAGGACAGTTCAGAGAGTGAATGGAAACGCGATGAGAAAGGACGTACCATAACACAATGACGCTGGGGTGATGTCGGGACCGCAGCCCCACGACGTGAAGTGCGCGGACGGCATGAGTAGCTGGCGAAGACCTTGTTCAGCCGTCCGGAATGCTGCTGCAACAAGTCGTACGAGCATCGGGGTCGGGATGGGTGGCAGAAAGGGGGAAGTCTCGGGTAGGGGGCGCGTAGCACGTCGAAAGACTCACTTATTCGCTCATACTCGAGGAATGCCTGCGCATGTCACTCTCGCTCGTTATCTCCGCAGATGCTGTTGTACTGCACACGAATGCATTCGACGACACTTGGGTCGACTAGTCAGTAGGGAGCAGATGCTCACGGAACCATGGCGCGGCGCAAGGGAAGAAGCGTGGGCCACCAGAACGGGTGTCTCGACAAGGGAGAGAGGGTGGGGGCAGGCGGCGGATGCGGGGTGGAGGCAGGCGGCGGCTGCGGGGTGGAGGCGCAGGCGACAAGTGACTTGCAGTGGAGAGAGAGCCTGTGCAGGGCGTGAGCGAGACAGGTGTGCGTCCAAGGCCGTTGCAAAACGTCAACCATAGGCCGTATCATCTTGGAACACGACGATCTACACTGGGACCTTGTTCCATCGAGGTTAGCGGAGATCAGGAGACGATACGCTGCTGTGACGTACCTTGCAGGTTTCGACTGGACCTCACGTCGATATCATATCCACACAGGCTAGATAGAGCACCTTGGATGATCCTTGCAATCTACCGACCGCACGCTGTCGACGTGGCAGGACACCACACCTCCTGGCCGGTGCAACCATGCGCTGGTCAAGAGCACACGAGTCAGCGTCAGTCTCCTGCTGCAACGAACAAGAGAGAACTGCTAACCGTGTTGATATCTGGCTCAGTTATAGGGCGGCGACGGCCAGGTGATGGCCTTGGCGAGGTCGGTGCTCCACATGCGTCCAGAGCGTGCGACTGCAAGCCGCCGCGCGTCTGCACGCCTTGCAGTTCCGGCAGAAAAAAGGTAAGGACCAAGCGTTGACCAGAGAAGAGGAAGGCTAGCAGAAGGACAGCGGTCAAGCAGTGCGCGGGCGAGGATGATGGATGGCATGGTCGGTGCTCCGCATGCGTCCGGAGCGTGCGGCTGCACACCGCCGCCCGTCTGCACGCCTTGCAATCCGGACTATGGCGTCCTCGAGAGACAAGGTAGGCTGGAAGGAGGACATACTCAAGCTCAATCCTCAAGCAGTGATGGCGGAGCGCCGCATGCAACGTACGCGGACGCGCACCCCGCCCCGCCCTCGCTGACAAAGCTGCACAGCGCGTCAACTTGCCCCATATGGCATGTCCCTCTACGACGCGGACTCGGACTTGCTCTCCTCGGTCTAGATCTCCTATACTCTCTTGGTGGCAGCTGCAGACCATCAGCGCCACTTTCGGTGACCCTCACTCCTGATCGTGATCAGTGCACCTACCGCCCCAGGTCGGGCTTTCCTTCCGCAAGGCAATAGGCAAAGTGGTCTTCTCATCACTCGACAGACAGAATATGTACAACCAAGAGCGACAGAAGTACGGGCCTTCAGGATTCCTGTTTTTGCGATTATCTTCGGCCAATTGACGTCTTCTTGTAGTGCGCTTCGTGAGGAGCAGCCGGTCGAGTCACGGCCTGCGTTCTTAGATAGTGACGAGGCCCGGGAGTGGTTGCTGGCGAAGCAGGCATTCCGCACCGCGGCGGAGAATATCATTTGCGACGAGAACAAAGTCACTGTACGAAAACTGTTGTCTTCGTATGAAGCGCCCTAGTACTGTCGCTAACCTTGCTTCAGGCCTCCGGAGCACCTGGTGCTATGGCTGTGCTGCAAGAGCAGCACTCGAAAGCCGCCCTTAAGTTCCATATGGCCACTCTTCGTATCCTGGAGGCTTACCGCGATACCATGTTTGTGAGTGGCCTCGTCGATGTGGGCTTAGATGCCGAACTGAACCTTACTATTGCAGTGGACCAAACTTCCCAGTGAGGACGTCACGAGTATGTCGCGTGATGTAGCCATGACTCGCATGCTCGCTTTGGAGAGGAACGAACGGCGTCTGATCCTAGAGTACGAAGCCGCTGTAGCCCTAATCCTCTGTGTACAGGCCGAAGCAGCAAGCTTGAGCTGCACGTTCGCGCCTTCCTGCTAACTATTTTTTCGTTCTCCCTCCACTAGAATGTTATCCTAATTGCGCAACAAAGCATCATATGCATGCTTTTTGGAGAAGGTCAACTTTGCGGCTGCCATATATATAATATCAAACGAAACTACCTGGGAAGGCAAGTGCTCGTCGATGTCTAGCTATATAATGATGAAGGACAGGTGATGGACTAATGTCGCAGCAACAACCATCGCCGAAGCATGGAGCGCACTGACGAGGTACCCAGCCGCATTTCTTCTCCTACCGCCACCGTTTCCTGGCTCCTGCAGTCACCGAGACCTGAGGTACCGGTTGGAGATATCGTGCTCCTTTGGCGTGTTCCCTCACGTACATTCATTCGTCCAATCAGGACACGTCATTCCATCCTAGCTTGTGGTTGTTGGATTCCCCTAGTCATGAACCCGTGAGTGTACAGTCCTACGGTCGTCTCATTCAACCAGGGGACACAACGCTCATTATCAATCGAGGCACGCATGGCACGAGGCTCTAACCACGCCGCAGACATCTCAATGGCATCTCCCGCACAGGTTCGCATATCTCACTCATGCTGACTAAACTAGAACTTATTCGTCTTCCGCAGTGGCTTACTGAAGAGCTATCACGATATAGCGGAAGCCCTCCTCTAGAGTCCGTAGTCGAGCCTTATGTCGCGAGATCCGGCGAGGAGGTACGTCCCTATGCGCCAGGAACGGGTGATAGATAACTATACGCACACGTCGGCGTTATAGGCAGTACCAGTGAACAGGGAGACAAATGCCCCAGACGCTGAGGATGACGGCGTAAGTGAACATCTCCACTCCCGACTGGACGGAGACTCACAACGACTTGTAACAGTTACAGATGGAGTTAGATGCGGAGGCAGGACATGGTGACTCACCTGTACGCTCTGGCTCTCTATCGCTGCCAGTTATATGTGCTCACAATGATATTTCTTAGTTCGATCCATTCAGGACGGATGTATACCAGCGCCTCGCGCAAATCCAGGAGAACATCACGCAATTGCACCAGACCCTACAGAACCATCAACGCCACACGGACACACGGCTCGCTGCGATGATGGACTCGCTGCAAGAACTTGCCAATTCACAAGCAAAGCCTCCGGACGATCCTCGCAGGGCTGGGCCTCGTCGTTCGCGAGAGAAAGGGAAGGACTCCAGAGCCAATTATCTGAGGGTGCGTGGATCATGTCCGCGGTTTTGGCCCGAGTATCGCTCAGGGCGCCCACAGCGATGCATCCGCAAGCATGTCGGACTCACCTTTGGCTTCCGGGGCACAGACTCGTTGCCTAGCCCTCCCTCAGAGCAGGATATCAGAAGCGCCCTCGCGCTCATCGACCATGGAGGAAGACTGCAGAAACCCTATCGTTATGACTGGAGGAGTCCTCCTACCGCGCTTTACAATGTCTGTGTCGAGAATGCCTTCAGTGCGGACTTCTGGGCAAGCGCGAGAGGCGGTCAATATGATATCACCTTAATCCCCGAAGACTATCAGAGCCGGGAGCCATTTATCGACGCATACAGACGCTACATGATATATCTGAAGAAATGCTGGTCGGAACAACAGCAGGCCCCATCCGCAGGCCAGAAGGCAGCCAAGGCAAAGCATTACTCGCGTAACAGCCGGATCGGGACTGTGAGTTGTTCATGAACGAGATGCGAGACAAATGCCGACTCAACCCAGACTTTTCGCAATAGGCGTGATGCCGCCCAATACCTCCCGATACCTGAATCCTCACAAGTATATGACATCGTCTCGCAAGTAGGTACGGCGGGCATCAGCTCTGATGAAGAAATATCCACCATCCCAGGACAAGGTCGCCAGTACGCCACCTTCGACAAACCCTGGAGGGCTAGTTCACTCGTTCATCTGTATCGCCACCTTGACCTCGTGCATGCCGCCACGAGAAATCCCAATGGTAACCCGATCCGGGTACGCCACCGCACGCTGCGCGTCCGTGAACCATTGAGCGTGCCTAAGGGGCTTCCGATAGATTGTTACAGCGCATTATTCCTGAACCGCTGCTCCGCCTTAGACAGGCAAATGCTCCGACCTAAACCCCCTGCTGGCGTGGATGAGTTGTGGATGCGAGTTCAAGGCCATGGGATTTGATAACATGCATGTGTTGTACTAGTACTTCAATTTCATGATACTTCGTCGAATATCTACGTACTTCCCTAACTAACAAGACTGACGCTGCATCAGACCGGCGGAATCGAACACTCGAGGACATAAACAGCCAGCGCCGCAACGTGTCGAACCGCCGAAGGCCCATGCCAGCCTGTGCTATCAGCCTCCATACTACGCCTGGCGGAGTCGGGATGTCCCGGGGAAAGTTGTCGCTGGCAGAGGTACGATCGAGCGCAGTGCCGGGAGAGGTATCAGTCGCACCATTGACGGACGTGACTCCCGGGGACGTCTCCGCCAGGCAGGTTCCAGGCTCGGTTGTTGCGTTTACGGCGCTGACTGAGAAGTACTGCGAGGTCGTACCCTGCTGCCTTGGAGAGCACCGTGTGATGGGCATGTGTACGCGGGGTGGTAGTACATCAGCGGCGCGTCGATAGATGCATATGTGCACTGACACATAGGGGGGAGTCGGTCGATGGACAGCTTCCTGAACATGCCACTGTGCACTGGCAGGTGTCGTCACAGATGGTTCTGCGACACTCTGGACCTGCGACAGCGATGGTCAGTAGGTATTCGGGAAGCCCGGAAGGAGAGAGGTGCACTCATCACGCTGAGCTTGAGGTCAGTGGCTCTCGGCACTAGAAGTGCGATATCAGCGTGCTGGTGGATGCCAGTTGCGATTTGGCAGTGCGGCCGCGGCACAGCATGTCCCTGAAGCGCGCGTGACGTGTGACGTCTCTTACAGTCTCGGAAGGTCGATCGCGATGCGCCGGCTGTACTTATCGGAGTCGTCCGACCCTCTCTAATAGTGTCCGTCTATGACTTCTCGTTACTCGAGGTTCATCACCAACGTCTTCAACGGCGATAGCTATAGGGTCGTCTGACTAGTCTTGCGAGGTTTTAGTGATTGTCGCGATCGTAAGGTGAAGCGAAGAGGCATCCCGCTCGCGAAGCTGATCATGAGCATAAGTGCTACTGTTTTCGGTGATCTCCGCCCAATATGGGTGTTTGCTGCTGGATTAAGTTGTACTTCCCACCTCCCCACCTCCCCTCCCCCGCTCTGTTGGAATCTACAACTTATCGCCGCAGGTACGAGCAAGAATCTAGGGTTGGATTACGAGCACAACATGAACGTCGATTGCGCGATGCGCGATTGGGCAACTCAACCATATGGTATGGCGTTTCTGTCGTGATGCTAAGCATGTCTTGGCCTCTGACTCGGCCTCCGTCGCTTACAATCTCCCCCATTGTCTTATATGCGGGTTGAGTGGACCGCGGGTATTTCAGCGCCTTCCTGAGCGAAATCGGTCGGGACCTGTCGGGACTCAACGTGGCATGGTCGGCGTAGCGCTCAAATCGTCGAGATGACTATCCTGGGTAGTGCTGACGAGTGCCTCCCTATACCAGCCAGCAGAAACCTGTGTTGACGACTCCACGTTCGGACCTTCCAGATATGACAGGCAAGTGGGATACCTGCTTCAAGTGGGATACCTGCTTGATACATATGGTCGCTTCCGACCGATAATCTCGGTATTAGTTGCCATTGACGGCAATAGTGGCTTATATGGTAAGTATATTAGCACTCTGCGTGAGACAAGCAAGTGCTGACGGATGTTATAAATTAGCTGGTCTGGCATCCGAAGCAACCTACTCTCTTCTGCGATGGATGAGCCAGCCAGAGGTGCCACGTCTTTGCAGGATGCCAATCGGCGCACCGGCGAAGAGGTATGTCTTCTCTTTAGGCATGATACCCGCTACAGCTCTAATCCACCATCCAGACCGCCCCTCGCAGCTCATATGGCGCAAGCTATGATTGGGTCTTCGAACACATTCCGTCACACAGTCATCATCCTCCTCCGGCTCTTCGCCCCTCACTAGCCCCCTCTCCAATCAGCACCATTCCCACGTCTGAGACAAGCTTGATCTCAGGTGTACCGCCACATGCTTCCACTGGTCAGTGGTCGCTGAGCGCACTGCGGACCGCCAATACGCATACGAGCCGTCACAAGACATCTTGCGCAACCAAAGTACAGGCAGCCGGACCCGACCCCGATACAAACCGTCTCGGGCAAGGATCGACCACGGCGGATTTGAAAGTGCAGGGAAACGAGCCAAGACAAGGAGGTCATCAACATCCCAACCTCTCAGTTAGATCGGTATGGTCTACCGTAATTGATCTACCCATGGAGTGCTGACGAGCGTGGACATCTTCGGTCGACTTCAGGTAGTCGCTGACGACGATTCTCCGGTCCCTCCCTCGGCGGTTCAATCCCGAGTACCTCCCTCCAGTCTAGCTGAGGTTCCTCGTGCACCCGCCCGCGCGCTCAGGGGAGAACAAGACATCTCGCTTACCGAGTTCAATGTACAGCCGTCCGGTGAAAGCCAGGTGAGGAGCAGCGGGTCCACAACCCGGTCCGTTCCTCACAAATCCACACAGGAGCCAACGCAGGGCACTTCAGAGGTACGTTTGGTCGCCTCCATTCAACCGTGTTCCACGATCTCTATCCCTGCGTATGTAGCTATCGCACCACTCTGCATTCTCGAGCAGGATGCCCACCGACACCATCCACGTGCGACATTGTCGGCATATATCCGGATCAGAAGTCGCTGGTTTCACAAATAGATTCCACAATATCATTCGGGAGCTCTACCTCCCGCGCGAATTCCGAAAGTGGCAGCAGCTTGTCCGGGCTGGCGTCCTCACAGTAGGGTTAGTCCAAGAATTGGTGAGCAACCGGATTCTGTTTTCCCTGCTCTTTTCTCATCGTCATTTACGTCAAAAATGTAGCACGGGGAAGGCGGCTATGGCACGGGTCAGCTACAGGAGGTCTTACAGAACAGCGGGGACGTCTCTCCCACCGAGTGGATTTCCGAATGGCTGGACCTGCAACCGCCTACTCGTTTCCAATGCCCGAAGGCATCCGTCGAACATCCCTCAATGCTACTCTATCCCGCTCACACAGTTCCGCATGAATGGCTACTGTTCTGGACTCGCTCCGGCCATATTGTTTTCCGCACACTGCTCGGCTTGAAACGCTGTTCCCCCAATCCGAGTAGTCGTGCGAAGCGGTATCTCATGGACCGAAGCGAGTGGGAAGCCTGGGTTAACGACGTTCTCTGGGTTCTTTGCCGGCTAATCGACCTGTGGGTATCTTGAATCTCCTCCCTGTGCTATCTCTGATATTGAACAGCGCCAAGTTCCGTGGGAGAAGCATCTTCGGAGTACCCACTCATCTCACATCCGCCGCAGAAGCCTTGCAGAAGTCCTACCTTCATGCCGAGGTACAACAAACGGCGGACGGTTCCTCTGAGTTAGGACGGCGATGGAAAGCGGTGTCCCTTCAGGCGTGAGTAGGACCCTCCTCACATGTCCCCAGGTCACGCTCACTTGTTTACTTCCGACTGTTGTCCAGTGCTCCGCGAGAGTTGTCCGTCGCCATGTGAGTTTGCGCTTCCATCCCCGAGCATCGCTCTCACATCATTGTAGCGGGTCAAGTTCTCACAAGAGAAGGTATGACAACGTCGAGAATGTGGGAACGAAGCGTCAGAGGACTATGTGAGACTCTGCGAGGTGTACGATCAGACTATCTGACTGATGATGGTTCAGGGCTCCTATGGGAGAGGAAACTAGATATTCATCGAAAGAGAAATCATTGGAAGCCAGAGAAGAAGAAGACGGATTATTCGCAGGAGGTGAGGATGTCAAGGATGAAGACGAGGACCGACAGGGCTACGACTATAGGAAGGAGGGGGAAGTGACTGCGGAGGAAAGCAACGGCGAGAACGCCAACAGTGAAGATGATGAGTGACGGAGCAGTTATATCATGCAGCATATACAGATCGACCCTTGTACTGCTGTATACAATGCGATGGTTCTCACATGAGTCACATCCCACTTGCATCTCAACCACCGGCGCGGATGATGCCCGTCATGACTTGCAAACATGTGAAATCAGGTGCAAGCTTAGAAACCGAAGGATATCTTCGAAGACTAAAGAGGTTGAGACGAGCCCGAGTGCACTAGTGAATATGTATATTGGAGCCGCCGGACGCTGTCGACGTCGCAAGGCAGACTCCGAAGGTGGCCGAGGGAGCCATGTACGGTTGAGCAGTGCGCGAGTCAGCGACCGCGTCTCGCCGCTGAGAGAGCATCGCAGCTAACCTCGTAGAATCCATGGGGCGGGGCGGCACCCGAAGCGTAGCAGGTGCTTCGCGCGCGGGGGCGCTCGGTATTCCGCATGCGTCCGGGGCGTGCGGTCGCAAGCAGCTGCCCATCTGCACGCCGTTCAATGGCAACGGGGAGGAACGTGGAAGCCGGCGCGGGATTGGGTAGGCTGGAAGGACGGCGGTCGAGCAGTGGACTGGCGAAGATGATGCTCTGACCACGGCTACTAGCAATAGCATAGGTCGAGGGAGCCACGTGCACGAGTCATGATCAGTGCCCATGTCTCGCCGCCGTAAGAGTATGGCAACTAACCTGGCAGATGACATAGCGCCGCGCAACACTTGAAGCGTAGCAGGTGCTTCGCGGTGCTGCCAGTGGCCCGGGTGCGGTCGGTGCTCGGCAGCTCCGCATGCGTCCGGGACGTGCGACTGCAAGCCACAGCCGATGTGCACGCCTTGCTATCCCGACGAGAGTAGATGCAGATGCCGGTGTCGACGAAAGTAGGCTGGCGGAGGACGGGGGACGGGGAGAAGAGCGCTGCGCAGGCGGGATGGCGGAGCGCAAGCAACGTACGGGGCCACGGACGGGCGCGCGCCCCGCCCCGCCCCTTGCTGACAAAGCCGCACAGCTTCTGGCAGGCGGACCGACCGCCGAGATGCGGTGGCACTTCGACCTGCCCCATATGCATGTCGGACTCGCCCGTCTGCTCTCTCTACGACTTGCTAACCTCGGCTTCCTTTCTCTTCTCGGCGACAATCGCAAGCATCCGGATTTGATTCCATTCTCCTCTCCGCCTGCCATCTATGGCAGCTCGATCTCGTCTCTCCATCTTCTCCCTCGCGCCAACTCCCTCGTCGTCTCATCCCGTCATCCATTCGTGCCACTCGCTAACGGTCCCCCGCGGCCGGGTTCTGTTGCCGTCGGCCTCGTGTACGGACTTCTACCTGCTCCATGAAGTAGCTCGCATCTTCTCGCTAAATGTGGTACGGGCCTTCGCGTTCTGCCTGTAGCGAGCTCCTTCCATGAAGATTGTATTCCGCTGATCATGATTCCTGATAGCCTCGAGCGCGCTAGGACATCCACTCCGCCCGGATGAGTAGTTCGGACACAGTAACTTCCCCTCCAGGATGTCACACACAGACATGTGAGCCCTTCATGTGTCTCTCCTTTAATGACAGTTGTTCTTCATCGTTACTTGCGAGCCCGACAGGTTGCAATTCAGTATATAGTGCTTGAACTTGCTACCTATCACCATTGCCTCATCCTCGGACTGGATCTCTTCCGCACAACCCCTGAGGATGTCCCCGGTTAGTCCTGTTCTTCTATTCGCCCAATACTTGACTGACCGGGTCCCGTTCATAGGTTCCATGTGCCGTTCCTGCAACACGAGCCTTGTCTATACCACTCATTTCCGGCGCAATCCTCTCGTCTTGCACTCCAGTAACCATCCTCAGACTGCAACGGGTGTGTAGAACGGCTGCCGATGCTGTACAGGATTACATCGCTCGAGCATTCGATGTGCGCCGCGTATTAGATCGCTTCTTCCCGGACGTGCTGGCGTTCAGGTCTCTGCAGGCACGCACCGGAACGCTCATCTCGGGATCGGTGGCCCTGCAGTTCTTTGACCGCGAATTTTACCCTGCATCTGACCTGGATCTATACGTACACATGCGCCATAGGAGAGAGATTGGACGTTGGTTCCTGGAACGAGGCTATCAATTTGAGCCAGGACCTCATCAGCCGTCCGAATTTGAAGCGGCGGCCACCGAGGCTCTCTCAGGGCTGGCAGTGACACCTTACGGAATGCCCGGTATAGCCGCGGTCATGAACTTTACCCGGTGCTGCGACAACCCCGCAGACATGCCCACATATGACGACGCCCCACAGAAATTGAAAGTTCAACTTATCGTAGCAAGGAAGACACCTATGGAGGTTATTTTGGGTTTCCACTCGAGTAAGTCACCACTGCGGAGGTTTCCTCGTGACAACGGCCCTGATGCACACCCAATAGCATGTGTAATGAACGTCATCAGCTTCGAGAAGGCTTACTGTCTATTCCCTCGGGCAACATTGGAAGAGCGGCTATCGCTCCTCAGTTCCTCGAGCGCAGGGTTCTCAAAACGCCGGCGACAGAGCGTGGCGAAATATGCCATCCGAGGCTTCACCATAATTGAGCGCATTCCGTTCACAGATCTTCGTTCTCCCAGGCTCTTTCCTTTGGGATGGCGATGGATTGATGACAGTTCGTCATGGGTGATCCCTCTTGATACCACTGATGTAGCCCCTCCGGCCTCCTCAAACAAAAGAAGTTCGCCGCTCCTGCACGATCCGGTGGTCGTGTGCAATTGGGAGGTGCGATACACACCATGCAGAGGGGTGGTCATGCATTATGTTGTTGCGAAGTCGGAATTACTTCGCTACCGATACCTCATCGGCGATCCAGACTTGGCCGGGAAGCTGGAGAGGCATTTTGCCGCCAAGCTCATAGAAGAACGATACAAACATAGGGCGGAGTTGGACGTATGGCAATTGTACGTGAATTACCGTCGAATACTGTTCATATTCTGGCTGACAATCACGCAGTCACGACCGTGATATGCCTGACCTGTGCCGTGCCTTTCTGGCGCAACTCGCCCGGCGGCAGTTGAGCTGCATGCGGAGCATAGCTAAGTAGACGATAGCCTAGTCATTCCAGATCTGCGTGTTCAGTTCGGACTACGCGCACGGAGCCCTTAGATGTCGCGAACCGGTGGCTGAGACATGTACTACTGATCAATGAAAAGACCCTGCTTCAGGCGACATAACCGAGCGTAAGACACCGCCTGGGAATCGGAAGTTGTAATTTGTGTTAATCCATCCTTTGAATCTGAGCTGCCGAGGAGACCACTCCGCAGTCACCTATTGGGGGACCGGGCAGGTCCTCGCGTCCACCAATGTGAAGGCGTTAGAGTGCCGCGAGGTCGCGGTTTGCGCTCGCTTTTGCTCACTCAAAATCGCCTCGGTAATTCTACCATCGGCGATACTGCGCACTGAGCCAGAGACACTAGCCGCGCGGCAGCGGCTCACGACCTCGCTCAGCGGTGGCATGAGCGTGTCGCTCACCCATGTCGCCAGAGCATTCGAGTCTTTCTCGGGGCGCTCCTGATGTTAGGTGAATCTATCCCCAAACTCGTCGGCTACTCGTACTCCTTGGCAAGCTTCAGAGGGCGAGGGCACGAAGTTCTCCGTGCACACTGGCCTTGCGAAGTCGACGGCCACCACACCAGGGGCCAGTCGATCCAGGGAGTATGGTCCGGTTGGAAACTTTGAGAGAGTGGATGCCGGGACTCGAGCAATGCATAGGTAGGGCGTGAATCCTGCATTACGCGACATGGGTGCCCAATTGGGAGGAGTTTCATCGTATATATGCATATGAATGAGAGAATACACAACATACTGGTTATAATATATCTGTAACGCACTGCCGTCGATTCATACGTCGTCCCCGGGGGCCTGGGGCTAATGATTTCTGAACGCATAGTCTTCTGCCCTGTGGTCTGAAGCGCAGGCGCAGATCCGAGGAGGCGCGTAATCTCCGCGTTCGTTTTAAGATTCCAATCTCTGCGCCGTATCACGGTGGTGGTGCTTGAAGTCCAAAGCTGGGCCAGAAGAGCGGTGCGATAGTGAGAGTAGGAGCATGCGAAGAGAGCGCTTCTCCCTGTGCACTCGTATGGCCACGACCTCTGTGACATGCTGAAGTTGTGTGTGTGAGGAGAGGTATAGCTCTAGATGCAGAAGAAAGACTCCCTGTACTCTCCCGAGACTCGGGCCGTGTCGACTACTAGTGGGAAGCGTCTCGATAGCGTGATTAAGCAGCGGCGCCGAACGGACGCACGCTCATATTGACTTAGGCATCCAACCAGATCCGGACTTTGCTAACAGCAATTTGGACCGGCTGTGTGCCTGCCAACGCGCGATATATTCGCTTAATCTGGAAGAAAGTGCGAAGTCTACCTCGAGAGCAAATGAGAATGCGCTCACCGAGTGGTGGTCCGAGACTTGTCCAGTACTAGTGGCCCTTGAGTGGCCCTGCCGGCGCCAGTGTTCCAATGATCCTGATGAAGCAGTGGACTATCTGATAGATTCTACATGCAGCAGGTATACCTGAGTAGGCGTCGTGGTCGTTCTAGCTCTCTCTCTTCTCCCTGAGAACAGAGAACAGATTGACAAGAACCGACTACGCTAAACTAGTAGCTCAGGTAAGCAGCGCTGTGCTCTCGATGCTCGGCGTCTGATGACTAAGCCTGCGGATACGGACGCGTACGGCCGACTACCAGGTACTACCTACGGTCTTCCAGGGTCTTTCCTGCGATCCTCTCTCCTCGTCCTCGTCCTCGTCCTCGCCGCTCCTCTCCTGTCCGTATCCCAGACGCTCTGGTCTCCCTACTTTACCGAATTCCCGAAGCAGGTGGAAAATCTACACGGAAGGTCCGTCAGTCCATCACACTATTTAGCTATATGCTACTTTGGAGTCATACCGACAGCCTGAGACGAGGGCGGGCCGTGCGACAGGCTGCCTGCCAGCTGTACGCAACAGGTGGCGCGGTCTTTTGTGAAGGACATCCCCAGGAACATGATCGCCAATAACGATTGCGACAATTGGTGTATGAGAGGTTTATACGCTTGTACGCCGCGAGATAGCATAGGGTGACTCGGCGAGACAATTGTTCGTATACGCGAAAGCGGTGAGAGCCCCCGGAGGATCAACCCTACTAATCGGCACTGACAAGCCTGAAAGGGGTCCGAGTCAGTCGGGCAACCTGGGCAGCACGCCCGCGACTGGAGTTAGGTGTCGAGCTTCGGAAGGACTGTCTGAAGAACGGATGTGAGTGCCACTTCAGCTTGTGCCAGGAGATGAGAACTACTCACCCACTAAGGCGCGGGCGCGTTACGGAGACAGTCCATCCTTCCGGGGATGCGACACGCGTCCGTCTCTCTGCGCCGTTGAGACGCACCCTCAAATCGGGCCGAGAATCTTTATTGTCGGAGAGGTCGTCTCCTAACCAATGTTGCGATCGAGAATTCCGGATGCCCTTCAAGGATCTGCTCCACGCGGCGCTGCCGGTGCCGCACACCGCCAGCTGCGGACTACAACAAACGGGAACCTGCTGATCAGACGAAGCGGTTTTCTGGTCCCCGCTTTTCCTCATCAACACGCGATGCCGGCTTGGAGAATCTGACCAGGAGTTCATGGTCAGACACGGCGGCTTGGGGAACATCGTGACCGCCCGCGCTTGTCGCGACGCGCCTGTGGCCACGTTCACGCGCGGCCATAGCGAGCTGTCGATCCATTCCGCTAGGGCCTCCAAATTCTTCTTCAGGTGCTCAAGGTGCCAGGTGAGTTTGTCCTCAAACATATGGCCATGGCCCGTGTCTGACTCATCCATTCGCTTCTCGTAACTATGTCTTCCGCTCTCCCCACCACGTCGAGGGAACAATGCGCGCAGTAACCAGGCGCGCGGATCTCGAACCTTGCGCGCACAGTCAGTGATTCGCAAAGTAAACTAGTAGCACATGAGCCTTCCACTACGGCGGAGCCTCTCCAACGAGTACTACCCCTCATACTTATCTACCCCGGCGGGATGCAAACATACGAATATTTTCCATAGGAGGCACAAACGCGCCTGCCAGCTGGAGATTCCGCGCGTACGTTGTCTTCGATTCTCCCCGTCTTTAGTCCTCTCTCTCTATCTATATATCAATTGATATATCAGCGCCGGCGGGGACTCTTGAACGTTATATTGTGCGACTCACCATGCGTCCACCTGCTCAAGTCGCTGACGACTATCGCCATGGACCCGGACTCGGTATATGCACGTGTATGCTTCATTTCCCCAGTTCTCCTTGAAAACAAAGAGCAACGTATCCACAAAGAGCTTCAAGGCGTCCGCATCAGAGAAGAGATTGAACGTCTGCATGGGTATTTTGCCATGAATGTTGTACGTCATATGACCGAGCAGGACGAAATTGTTGAAGTAGAAGTCAGGATGCAAGTCGGGAAGTCCATGTTCGTAAGTCAGTTTCAGCCCCTTTAATACTTGCAATCCGCCGGTACTTTGCCGTCTAGACCTGGGAAGAATACCCCATACATCGATAAGCCTCGGCGCGGTATCGTTGCGGTAGGCAAGTTGCCCCGGGACATGATCGATTGTGACTGCTCGAGGTACTATTTCCTGCGCGAGCTTGACTCCAAGGCTTCCGCGCTGTCCTTTCATAGGCCAGCAGCATCCCGCCTGGAGTCCAGGAGTAAGGGCAAGCTCAGGAGGCCGCGGCATGGCAGGTGTGCTCCATAACCTTGCCCACAGCGGGACGTCGAGGGTGTAGGTTGGCGAAGTCAGTTCACGGACAATTCTGGCGCCAGCACTCCACAAAGCAAAATCCGGCTCTCCTACGGAGTCCAAGTACACAATGAGTTGAAACTCCCTCTCCAGAGACTGCAATTTTTGCAGAATTTCCCGGCTCGATTTAGATAAGAGACCTTCTGTAATACCGCCATCGTGAGCAAACATCTTCGCCGTCGGAGCTCTGTATCCTCGTGCTCACCAGAAATCATTTGGGCTCTTGCATACAGAGCTCTCCCCAAGTTTCCCAAGGCTGCAAAGTCGGAAGACGACATCTCGTGCGAGACCTGCAGGGATGTCGCATCAGCTATTGGACTGGGTGCAGTTCAAGCCATAGTACTTGCCGCGTCGTCTATGCAGACTGTTGCTATTGCGATGGCCAAAATGCACACATGATATCTGCGGAATGTGCATAGAAGACCGATGTGCACGCCGAACTGGACGAGCGTGAAGTGAAGTAGTGATAATGCAACGTGGTAATAGAGTACGGCAGTATAGCGAAGCTCGTCTACCACTTGACATGCAATGGAGTTGAAAGGGCGAAGGATTTGCATTGCTAGCCTTCGTACTTCGATGCTTGCGAAGGATTCAAGGGGATCCCGACGACGGCCGCAGAGATCGAGCTTAAGAGCTGAACTAAGAAGCACAGGCCGGGCGCGTACCATCCACGACTTCCCTATAAGGAAACTCGGTTTAACCAACACTGCGAGGAGCGTTCAACTGTTGCCCCCGATCGCGAGTAGCACTAGCTAGTTTTGTATATATGACAGTTCACTGAATGTCAATACACGATAATAGCTAAAGGCGATATACATGATCATATTGGGATCTGTAGCTGTAGGTACTTCTTCGTCGAGCTAACTCCCGGCAAATCATTCATCCTGCCAGCACGTTCCTACTAAGACTGAGTAACAACGGCTACTCTTTCCACAAGAAACCGCGGCCCTCCTTTGCCTCCCCATATCTCTCGATGTCCGGCGGACGCTGGATGTACGTCGATGCGGAATACACGTGGACCCGTATGGCTAGGGACCCGGCATCGAAACTTGATGACCTTCCCAGTACGATCACAGCCCATGTACTTGGCTACCTGCTGACAGCATCGCACTTCCGCACCATTTGGCCTCCGACGGAGCGGGGCATCCGATACCTTGTAGATATCCCCGTGCTTCGCCACGTAGACGGACGTATGTTTCATGATTTCCTGCTTCACTGAGTGGCGTATGGCAGGCCAGAGGTCTTCCTGTCCAAGAATGAAGTAGTCCGCAACGCTGCATACAAATTGAGACATGACGAGGATCGGATCTAGGGCAGGTGCATCAAATGCGATAACGGCAGAAAATTGCCGACTGGGGGATGAAAGAAACTTTCAGCATGTAGACTATGCGCAATGATTTTGACTTACCCGATCTCGCCCATCTCCTCGAGCGAGTGCTCGACGAATCCTCCGCAGCATACCACAAACAGAATAGATCTGCGGAACTGTTGTGTCGGTCGACAGTCGCCCAAGACATGTTCCACCATCTGAGAAACCGTTTGAGTTCACGGTACCATGGGCGTTGTCTCGAGAGTCACGCATGCCCTACCGCAGGAAGACTAGTGCTCTTGCCACTCCCATAGAGGAGACCGCCATCGCGAGCGCTTGCATGGGTATTCAGCACCAAGATGAGATCACATGTTTGCGCCCTGGCGAGCTGGTATCAGTAGATAGACCGGTACCTATATGTCTGGAAGGATACTAGCTCGGAGAAATCACGCAGAGCGACTCTTTTGCTCTTCAGATCCGCCACCACTTTCCTGTCCGCAAGATCATGAAATCCACGGTTCAACAGCAAGAGTCCATTCTCCTGCAAGAACGGATCAGTGTAACGCGAAAGAAAAGAGACATGGACTCACACGGGCAATGAAACGACTTCGTAACATGCTCTCGAGTACCGAGGTAGATGCTTGATGAACATTGAAGGCTTGATCCACTTCGACCGCGCAGTATAGTTGATACAACACCAGAGGAGTGCGGCTCATGCCTTGCGAGCCCACACCGACAGAGCGGACCGGTATCGCATACTGAGGAACAACGTCAGGTGAGACCTTTGAGAAGGTACGCACTTACTGGCGTCGGATCCCCGGTGCGTTCATGGCAGGAAGGGCAGATCCATTCGTTACAGTCTGGAAAGCAGCCTCGTATACCATTTCGCGTGACACAGCCGGCTGTATATTTGCAATGTGAGCAGAGAACGACATAGCCACCTTGTCGGCAAAACCAGCATTGCTGCGGGAGAGGTATGAACTTCAAGTAGTGAGATAGTATGGTGCACGTACTGTCGCCAAACTCCGCGCGCAGTCGAGCGGAGCATGGACCGAAGAAGTCGTCAAGCTGTGCCCTGTGGGGTTAAACATGGAGCACAATCGACGCGAAGTAATGCAGTATAATCCCTACCGGCTTGTATAGCACCGCCGCGACCAGAGTACAGAGTTTCGGGTATAGCTGAGGGATCGGTCGCTAATCGTGCGCTCCGACGAAGCTCAGGTCGTCTCTTGGTAGGTTCCGCCGAAACAGATCGTTCTCTGAAGGAGCCGTGTCTATCATCGATATGAACCCCACGCATCAAAGCCAGTGAATCGTTACCTTGACGACCGGTGCGTGACTTGAATACTTGACCCAGGTAAGACGACAATGTCATTTTCAGTAGAAGATCCTGGTGAAAGCAGTCGGCATACGTCAACAGTAATCGAAAGACCCCGGTTACGAACCTATACCGGGCTCCGGACCTCTAGGATGTCCTGAGAGGACAACAAATTCATCAGAAGATCCCGGCAGCAGAGACATCCGCGATCTGTTGTCTTCACACGTATGTTCTCGAGGTTGTGGGCAAGCACGGACGCCTACAAGCTGACATTGAGATGACATATATATGTGACACCAACTCGACGACGGCGAACATTCATGTAACTGGACCTTCGACTTCGCCAGGGCAGTTCAAGTCTCCGTGTTCGTACGCGCGCGTTCTGCAGATCATGTCTTGTTATATAAGGCAAGTCCAATCTCATTCGCTGCTCGAGGAGCCTGACCAAAAGATCTAGATGTCCATTGAAGAACTTCCTTTCGAGGTCTAGCGCTCGGTGAACAAAGCTAGCAACAATCCACTGAAGAACTTCTCGAAAAGTACGCGTAACGCTGACGTACGCGTGCATCTCACGAGATATATAAGGGTCTCCTTCATCCGACCGAACATCCCCGGCCCAGTCCATCTCGATATCGATGACCTACCCATTCCCCACCGCTAACGCCACCTCGCAAGGCCTCAGTGGCCTGTCGCTCACTAGAGGGTCCACCCCAGTGCAGCAGACGGCCTCGGTCCCGTCTATGCCGACAGCCCCGTCGACGCCAGTGCGCCTGACCGCGCCACCTCAAGAGGAGGATTCCCCCATGTCGATCGACAGGATGTCACGTCGGTCCTCGCGCGCCCAGTCTCCGATGGAGGAGATACTCAACTCGTGAGTGATTCGGCCGTCTATGCCGCAGCGCTGTCTCACTTTCTCGAACAGAGCCGTATACGCAACCATGGTCGCCGCAGCGTCGAGTACGTGTCAACACGTATGTATACCATGTTCATACTCACCCGCGTCGAAGCAGGCACGAACGCTTCGGTTACCAGCAGGGACGCGCCGACGATTACCACGGACGTGCCGGCGACGACCACGACCACGACCACGGACGCGCCGGCGACGATCACGACCACGGGCATGGACGCGCCGGCTACGACCACAACTTCGGACACGCCGGAGACGACGACCACGGACGATGGGACCGCGTTGGCGACGCCCACCACTGCTACGCGAAAGATAGGTCTCACGCACATGCTACAAGGGCTGCGCCACGCTGCTTGTGTGGGGACCGCAGATCTTGAAACCGTGGCACAGGGGTTCAAGGCCCAGACCGTCTCCCTCACAGCGGACGTGGACGTCGTACGGAAGGAGACCAGCGCACTGGGGGCGCTGGCCATAGTCCTTGCCACAGATCATGGCTTACCAATCCCGGAGGAGCTGTAGGTAGTCTGAGCTATTCCATCCATGTGCAAGACTGACGTCGCGTACAGGCAGCGTAGGGCGTGAGAGCGGGGTCGCACGGCGAACAAGCCACTGGGACGGAAATGTACGGGCGTGTATCATGTATAGCTTAGAGAATCGGATATGTTCAATCCGTGGTCAGCTTGTTTGAGCTAGCCGCAATCCGACACATGCATCGGTTGGAAGAAATTGATGATACGGACGCAGACTTACCTGACTTCCGCCCTGACACTTCAAACTCTAGCAATAGCGGCAACGCGCACCCTTGGCGAAGGAGATTGACAATAACGATCAGACAGAGCGACATGACGTGATCTTATGAGGAGTGCGAGTCAGCGACCGCGTCTCGCCGCTGAGAGAGCATCGCAGCTAACCTCGTAGAATCCATGGGGCGGGGCGGCACCCGAAGCGTAGCAGGTGCTTCGCGCGGTGCTGGCCGGGGCGCTCGGTGTTCCGCATGCGTCCGGAGCGTGCGGTCGCAAGCGGCTGCCCATCTGCACGCCGTTCAATGGCAACGGGGAGGAACGTGGAAGCCGGCGCGGGATTAGGTAGGCTGGAAGGACGGCGGTCGAGCGATGGACTGGCGAAGATGATGCTCTGACCACGGCTACTAGCAATAGCATAGGTCGAGGGAGCCACGTGCACGAGTCATGATCAGTGCCCATGTCTCGCCGCCGTAAGAGTATGGCAACTAACCTCGCAGATGACATAGCGCCGCGCAGCACTTGAAGCGTAGCAGGTGCTTCGCGGTGCTGCCAGTGGCCCGGGTGCGGTCGGTGCTCGGCAGCTCCGCATGCGTCCGGGACGTGCGACTGCAAGCCACCGCCGATGTGCACGCCTTGCTATCCCGACGAGAGTAGATGCAGATGCCGGTGTCGACGAAAGTAGGCTGGCGGAGGACGGGGGACGGGGGACGGGGAGAAGAGCGCTGCGCAGGCGGGATGGCGGAGCGCAAGCAACGTACGGGGCCACGGACGGGCGCGCGCCCCGCCCCGCCCCTTGCTGACAAAGCCGCACAGCTTCTGGCAGGCGGACCGACCGCCGAGATGCGGTGGCACTTCGACCTGCCCCATATGCATGTCGGACTCGCCCGTCTGCTCTCTCTACGACTTGCTAACCTCGGCTTCCTTTCTCTTCTCGGCGACAATCGCAAGCATCCGGATTTGATTCCATTCTCCTCTCCGCCTGCCATCTATGGCAGCTCGATCTCGTCTCTCCATCTTCTCCCTCGCGCCAACTCCCTCGTCGTCTCATCCCGTCATCCATTCGTGCCACTCGCTAACGGTTCCCCGGCATCGAGGTTCCGCGGCCGTCGCCTTCGCGTCCCAGCCATGCAGAACTCCTTCCCTTCTCGGCGACAATTGCAAGCATCCCCTCCCGGCCACTCTCCTCTCCGCCTGCCATCTATGGCAGCTCGATCTCGTCTCTCCATCTTCTCCCTCGCCACCCGTTCGTGCCACTCGCTAACGGTCCCCCGGCTTCGAGGTTCCGCGGCCGTCGCCTTCGCGTCCCAGCCATGCAGAACTGAGAACTCCTTCCCTTCTCGGCGACAATTGCAAGCATCCTCTCCCGGCCAGTACTAGTCTCCTCTCCGCCTGCCATCTATGGCAGCTTGTTCCCATGTCTCCATCTGCTCCCTCGCCTCACCCTCGTCGTCCCGGTCTCGAGGTTCCGCCCTCGAGTACGTCATTGTTATCGGGGATCGTTCCTACGTAGCGTATACCAACCAACCAATTTCTCTGTCCAACCTGTTTGATTAGCAGGTTTCAGACTTCGGCATACCTATAGGAGCAGCCGGTGACCCTCGCATCTAGAGGCGCAGTTCCCTCTCCTGTGGTGCCTGGGCGGTCGGCAAGGGTAGGGCACATGTTTGATCACAGCGTAAGAAGAGTTACTGGAGCTCTCTTAGTGGCGACGTATTGCTCGTCTTCTGCCAGCTGAACTGCATGGCTCGTCGCGATCGATGTTGACCAGCGGGACGATCTCCAGCTGCTCGTCTCTTCTCCGCAGCTATCGACCACGTCCGGGTCCTCAGGCCTCATGCCTGATGGACTGTCAAGCTACTCGTTCATGGTTGGCGAGGTCCTGGACGCGCAGCATAATTGATCGCGTTCTCAAACTGTTCCAGCGCTCTGGCGTGCGCGGTTGACGTTCTTCCTAAGTGCGCATCCGTGATCCTCTAAGAGTTTCGATAAGCGATAGATTTAGCATGCATGTATAGTAGCTGTCGCTAGGCGGCCGAATATCACCCTCCTCCGCGTAGACAATTGGCGTCAGTATGTCCTGGCCCCGTACGCTCAAGCTATCAGCCATGAACTCAACTTGGAAGGACCTGAAGGGGGAAGATGGATCAGCCGCGAGCAGGTGCAGTCCATCCCATGGCGCCGACCCCAAGGACGTGCCACGGTGGGTCAAGCAGACGCCACTCTTCGTGAGCAAGTCTCCGAGCCAAGTCAGCTTATCCGCCGGCAACACGGGCCTTCATCGCATCAGCTATTTTGTCAAGGCTGAATATGCATCATCCGTTCCGCAGCTGCTTTACATACCGTTGTCGTAGAAGACATTGACGGGGTGAGATGTGTGGGCGCCGCATGCCCGCCCCACGAGGGCAAGGAGAAAAATCTAGAGACAAATTGAGCTCCGTATTGTGGTGCGATGAAGAGAGATCGGAGAAAAGGCGGGACGAGTGACTGAGGGATAGAAGAATGGATGTCATGTCGGATGCGATTGGCCAAACGAGCCAAGGCCCAACCCCACTATGCACACCACCAGAGCTTGGAAATGCTCCGAGTATAGCTCACACGAATTGCAAGCGGGGATTCGGGCTGGAGGCGAGGTCTGATCGCGCAGCTATCCCGACGGAGACATGCAAGTCCCGCAAACATTGCGGGCCTCGCGTGTCTCAGGCACGGACTGGGTGAGCTCCAGCGAGTACCTAGGGCGAGCCGGTAGGTGCGGTGGAGGCCGCCATCGAGCCCACGAACTCGTCGAGGGACATGACGAAGGAAAATCGAGGAACGCACTGTGCATACATACAGCCGCCTCTTTTGAACGAGCCAGGGAACGGTATTCACGAGATAGCATGAGCTCGAGATGCGTCCGAGCCGCCTTCCTTGTCGCTATAGCCTTGGCGACAGCCGCACATAGGCAGAGACGGACGTCATTGATTCATCCCAGGCCCAAAGAAAGCTGAAAATTACGTGTATAATCGACCAAAATAGGGCCTTTCGCCACTCACCAGACAATCCGCGTCGCAGTAGAGGTAACTTGAGTTCGGGCATACCGCAGGCCTCGTAAGACTGCAAAGCAGCCTCCCGGAGCGCGAGCAGCCTCAAACATTGCTAATAACGACCGTCAGGACTCAGGATAGCTGTGAGGAGTGGATATATACTCATGCGGTGCTCTGCACAGCGGCCTCATCATCCGTGGGCATGTGCCTGAAGGAGATAGCTTTCGTCAGTGCCAGGATTCCTCACAGAAAAGAGATATCACTCATATGTCGTGGTAGGCCGCGAGTACCACAGGCGATGACATCATGCACCGGTACTGTCATCGTGTATCCTCAAATAGTGGCCGGCGTGAGGCGTCTGGTGTTCCGCAGACTGCCCGCGAGATAGGATCAGGGCGTCTAGGGCAGCAGGGATAGCGGGGAAGAGAGGAGAAGATGAGAGACAATTGCAAGGTCAAGGAGAGTGGTCGCGAGGCCTGCTTAGTCAGCAGACGCCGGGCACGGAACAGCAGGAAGACTCTGAAGAGGCAGGGGTCAGGAGGACTACAACCACTGTATCTGCTGGGCTCAGTATTCATCTGGGACTCGACTGCTCCAGCATCAGTACGGGGCCCCGGAAGCCTAGGGAAGATGCTTACGAAGCCGCGCACAAGCGAGCAATGTTGTCCGGCGTTGCGCCGCTGCCTGCCCTTGCTCGTGATTGACAGTTGCCGCACTCTGGTCATCAGGCCGTGCGCCAGAATTGCGCACGTCAGTATCCCAATGTGAGCGCCGTGCCTTGGCTTTGACTGCAACTGAATATGCAACTGAAGATGCACCTGTAACGCGGCAGTAGCCTACTGAAATGGCTTTCCGGCGAATGAGGCCGACAGGGCGCTGTTCATATTCAAGGCGCTGAGTCCGACTGGGTCGAGTGTGCAGAGGAATCGAGATCTTACGAGGGACGGGATTCAGTACCTGTCCGCGTGTGTTGCCGTAGTCGCCATGTTCACGAGCTTATCGTCCGAAACCCGATCGCAATCCGTGCTCGGATGCGACGGCGACTTCATCTGACGGCGCTGTACTCCTGGTATGGATGCAGCCCGTTCGGAACTGTGCCTGAAAGGTTGGACTAGATTCCAGTGCATGCACGAAGTTAGAACGCAAGCACAAAGGGGCGAGGTGGAACAATTGAACGTACACTGCCACTCTACTTTGGTGAAGGAGGAAAGATCAAACGAGGCCGGGACCCCTGCGTGCGATGTGCGACATGCGACTCTCATGCTAACGGCAAGACGAACAACGCCTCGGTCTTAGACGCGAGGTTCCGTCCGCGGATTGAAGGAACACTTGGACTTGAACGGCTGTTGCTACGGACGCCGTTGTGAAAGCAGCCATGATGTTATGGTGGTCAAGCCCACTCGATATTGGACAGACATTTCTTACGCACCTCGAGAATGTGTCATACTCCGTGTTGTGGGTGAGGAATAACGAATAGACCGCGCCCGCACGTATCGGTACTGCCGCGGACGAGGAGGGTAGTGTATGTGGCAGAGGCCTAGCCGCCGAGCCACGTGCCTTCTGACGTTGGTTTCGTGGATGGCCAGCAGGACGGGAAGGTAAGGGAAGCTTACACTTGCCTGAAACCGGATCTTGGCACGGGAACCCAAAGTCATAGGGAGGAGTACTTATGAGCATGCTATGCAGCGCCCACGAGCGACGGAAGGATGACTTACCTGCACTGCAACTGTGCAAACGCTCAGTCCTATTAGGTGGTCAAGATCTGTGCACGTCCGTCTCTCTTTAGCGGCTCCTTGTCCTCAGACTCGAGCTTTGCTGGCCGAGCTCATAAACGAGCTTAAGGAGCTTCTGGTCCTGTTTCCTAAGTGGCTCCATGTTCGGCTTCTCGTGCGAATGCTCTGCTGCAACGTCTGGCCGTTCTCCGGGAGCTCGAGCATTTTAACAAGCGAGGACTTGTGTGGGTCTCCTACTATCTCCGTGTCGGCCATGTCGCCTTCCAGGATGACCGCGAAGAGCTCGAGCGGTCACGTTTCCTCCTGCGGGAGCTGGACTCGGGACCAGACGCGTACGCGGGCGGGGAAGCAACGCGGGTGTCAAAACGTGAGGAGCTCGGGTCGATGGATTGGGAGTTGCGTGAAGCGATGAGACTGCAAGGGAAAACTCCCCGGAGAGCTTGTGCGTCTCAGGTGGAGAGTGCGTCTGGGAGCGAACCGCAGAGCGTACGTCGGGACGTCCTCGCCAGTGCTGTCACCTGTGCGCTCCGGGTGCCTGCCTCACTGGCGGGATTTTGCGACTTTCGTCGATCTTCAGAGGCTCCGTCGCGTCTCCTGTCCTCCTCCGGACACACCACCCTTCCGTTGGGCTTACAGGCGAAATGCACGTCCTCACTCAGCGGCCACAAAGACGTACAATTCGACTTGGGTTGGCAATTGTCTGGTACTCATGACCGGGTTGTCCGGCTTGAGCACGCTGCAGTACTATTGGTCCCATGTTGTTGCGCTGTGATGCAGTGTCCAGGTGAGTGCGTGTTGACAAACATGACGGGAAGGGGGTTTACGGACCAATGATTTGATTCGGCAGCTGATGCTCTCAGGCTGTCCTAGTGCTCCTTCTCCGTCTTATGGCTGAGCTCGTGTTTGGCGCTGTAGAGTACGGTATAGTTCACGTCTGAAGAGAAGGGTAACGTGAAGGACTCGGGGCCGCGCGACGTCATGCTTCCAAAAAAGGTAAGTCGGAGGCGAGTGCTCAGCGCTCAGCGCTCAGTACGCAGTGCTCACACCTCGAGCTCCTCCCCCATAAGTACCATAGGCCAGCTGTGAAATGCTTGCGAGCGCCACCCTACCCATCAAGCTGAGAAACCCCAGCTGAAGTCCTCTTGGCGGGCCAGCAAATGTAAGTACTCGCTCGTGGTCCTCTCAAGATGGCGTTCTGCGTAGTACCTCCGAGAGGGACTCGGAATCACTTAGACTATGAGAAGCCCCAAGTCGCGCGTCGTCTCACCCTTGCGTTGGAGCCCGGGTCCGACTAGTAGGGCGGTGAAAAGATTGGGACCGCAATGTGTGATTATCTGCTTCCCAGTGACGGCAGACGTCGACCCCGTCCTCCGAGTTCAAGCAACGGAACACGCGGCCACCCCCTCTCTACGGTGCAGGCGATCGATCTCTATCTTAACACTTGCCTGAGCTATCTGCATCTGCCAATCCACTTCCATTGCCTTCGGCCACGCCAGAGCCTACGACCCATTCCTACGGCCCGCGCGGGGGAGTCTCGATTTATAGGCGCGGCTTTCGAAGTACCACCGTCGTCGCTACTGAGTCCCCTCCCTCGGGATAACTGTCACGTCATCGTGCGGCGTCCAAATACATACCATGCAAGAGGTATGTCTCTTTGCCGCGGACTTCACATACACATGAAGCTGACTGGTGTATTCACCCGCCACGCGTACATTACCCGCCTCAGTCCGTCTTCCCGAGGCTCAGGTTTCCTCCCGCCCCGCCTGCACGAGGCTCTCACCCTACCTCGAGGGAAGTCTTCCCACACGGACAGGTCACAGTTAGACACATCTGCTTACTCGAGCGTGCTCTGGAGCTAAGTATACCCACTCGTCACGACACTGCTTGCCGAGCTTCACCCAAGCTCACGGAGGTATCTGGTCGTATATGTACACGTCAAGGCACAAGCCTGTCCACGACAAAGGCGACCCGTTGCGCGTTGAAGAGGAGAAGCCTAGGTTTGCGTAACCTCTCATCTTTCTTACACCACGCACATAGCTGGAAGCGCATATTGAAAACCCCTGAGTACGCCCAGAGTAACGCTCTCAAAACTCTGCTCCGCCGCTAAGTCGACCATGCCCATGCCCACACTTCCGCCTATTCTCATCCCATCGCTTTGCAAGCTACATGCAGCTCCCATGGAGATCGTTCGATCCAAATCAATGGTCTTTCGCACTGGTCCTGCCGCGCGGCACCGAGTCCTCCTGCATGTCGGAGGGTCTCGTACGCGCAGTCGTCACCTTGAAAGTATACACCCCGGGCTGGGATCCGGGGGTCCGACGCTGCGCCAGGTAGTCGAATGCGACGAGCGCACACAAGGTGAGGACCTGCGTGCCTGCGGTCGACAGTGAGAACGTCGAGGTCTCTGGCGCCCTTCTGCGGGATAATCATGGGAATCCGCGCCGCCGCCTGTTAAGATAGGTTTTCTCTCGCGATCGTGTCCCACATGTCCTCTTCAATGCAGATCTGTCCTCGCGCTGTGTGTCCGCGAATCTTATTGAGCCGGGGGTTCGCATCACAAACATGCCTGAGCCTCAGCTCCGCATCTCGCTCGGGATAAACACGCCGCTCGTCGACTACCACATCATTATCCTTACAGAGTACAGATCGCGCAAGCGCATCTCCAATCGCGACCACACAGCTGATACCGTTCCTGATCCTCGCATGTCCTCCTGCATATATACCCAGCGAACCGTCTTGTTGCGATCACATTAGCCCACATCCGCGCACGAGCTGCGTGCAACCGCCCCGAGTCAGTCAGTCAAATGCCGGACGCTAGTGAACTCAAATATTCACCTGTCTAGTGGGTGCCCTCACGCGCCGCACTCCACTGGACCTGCCGGAAAACCTTATAGATCGCAGACTGCTCAGCACGGCAGCGGCAAATCTTAGCCCTGATCTCCTGCAGATCGCGGGCGAACTGCTGGCAGATCTGCTGGAGGGCGAGACGGTTCGATTCGAAGTGTTCAGCGATCTCCTGGATTTCTTTCTGGTGTTCCTCGTACTCTTCCTGCACTTGCAAGTTTTCTTATTGCATAAACGAGATCGTCAGTAGTCTCCTAAGCACCTGAAGCAGTACTAGTGATCGAGACTCACGGAAGTAGATGGTGGCAGGAGGAAGCAACTGCACGGCACCAGGGGTGCCTATAGGACTGGGAGTAGGGGTGGCGGACACGCTGCCACCGGCATCCTCCTGCCGTCCAGCCGGTAGCGCTTGTTCAGCCAGCCTGCACAATACAAGCAGTTAGTCGGTCTCTACGTTCCCGGTGGATACGCATACCTATAGCTGTCCTGGCTATCACTTCGCCCGGGCCCTCGAGTAAAACTCCCTCGCTCTTCATCGAGGCCGCTTTGCACGAAGAGGCGTCTGCCTGAGTATGCCATGGAGCCAAGGTAGGCGGACGTAGCACGTATGAGAAGGGAGAGGGGGCTTGAGCGATTGCAGCTTTTGACGCGCCCTTAAGTACCGAACCCTAGTGCCATGTCTTCGCCAGTGGTTCAAAGCTGCAAGTGCAAAGTGCCATTCACGGCAGGAGTTGGTGACAAGAGCAGCGCGTTCTATCTTCACACGAACTGCCTTTTCCCGCTTGCGGTGTCCCTATAGATTCCGGCGACCGCCGACTTCGACTTGCCCTGTATAGCATGTCGACCTTCGACTTGCTTACCTCGATCTCCTTTCTTCCCCGGCTAGCTCGAGCATGGCGAACCGCGGCCGGCTTTCGTCCGGCCATCCTCTCTTCCACCTGCCGTCAATGGCAATTCGATCCGTTCTTCACAGCGAGCCTATAGCTTCCCGAGCTCCGTGGAAGGCCGCTCTACATCGTCAAGTTCTGCCACAACTGCGAAGTTGCTATTGGAGCCGCGCATCCCACTCTAAGTACTCTCTGGAAGGGCTCCACGTGCACCCTCCCAATCTGCCCGTAGCGGACGTGTCCTGTAGCTCAAGACGACCTCGTGCGCTTGTCGAGAGCCGATTCCCTATCTGGCATTTCGAAGACATAGGTTTGTATTAAGTCTGCGTGCTCAAAGTGGCGCTAGCTAAGCTTCGGTGTTGAACTCTAGATCTTGTAGGCATGCCATCCTCGAGGGGCATCTCAGCCTCGCATCAGTCGAGTGGACATTCGAGAATCACTGCGGTATGTGTAGGGAAACACGACTGATATATGCTGTACTAATCGCACCATTGCGACCAGTGTCCGTTGATCCCTATACGTGCACGTCTGTACGGACAACGCAGCCTCCGTGCAAGGATTGTGGAGGTTCCTACCAGGGCGTACTCAAGAATCCGCGACGCCGAGCCGCCAGACTTTCCGCACGTGGAGGAGTTCTTAGGAACGCGTCTGTATATCCATGACTGTTTGGTGATAGTGGCGGATTCTTCCTCTAGGCGGCACTACTTCAAGATCTTCTTTACCCGGCATATCTACCAGCCCCCTAATCACACGCTGCTCTCTCTGCATCCCCGTGTGCAGTGGCATGGTGAGATGCTCGTGATGAGGGTCTCCGCCGCGGACACGAGACGCGTCATTCATTCACGTAGTGGCGATGCCGCCCTGGCCGCACAAGCGATACTTCGGTGAGTTCTGTCTTCTTCTCGAGTACTGAGTTACAGATAAACACTCTGCCGTCAGATTATCGCAAGCGGTAGAGTGTAGATCCCACATTCCAACTCATGTTTGCTAGCACGATGAATATATAGGGCTACCGATCCCCTCGAATTGGGGTTAATCTCGTCGTCCGAGTCTGAGGTTCATCTCGCTATATATACCGTGAATTTGATGCTTAGCCTATGGAGTGCATGTCAATTATCCAGCTTCCATCTGTGGATGGACGAGAGCTGCATTAGCCTCGAGACAAGGCGGAAGTTGCACGGACGAAGGGCTACGTAAGGTATTCGGACTTGTTAGTTGAAGGCAAGCTCATGCCTTACGAAGAAACTCGCGGCTAGGAAGCATTCCTTCCGAATGCGATAGGTCGCTGACCATACTTGTCGAAGTGGAAGCGTATAAATACTGGAGTCAGGGTATGACGCAACTGCGGACTCCGCTGAGCATGCCTTCGTTACCAGGTTCAACATATGGCCTCGGGGCTCTATCTGACGCAGGAGATATCCACCACGAAGCAATGAACACAAGCCCTCCGCAAGTGAGAACTTCAGCGAGTCGGCATTCCCACTATTACTTCGAGGATGGAAATCTGTACATCATGGTGAGCGAATCGTGCACCCATCAATACATATGATACTCACTTGTCGCGATCACTTCT
Organism: Cerioporus squamosus; assembly: GCA_022592435.1. Lineage (NCBI taxonomy): Eukaryota > Fungi > Basidiomycota > Agaricomycetes > Polyporales > Polyporaceae > Cerioporus > Cerioporus squamosus. The sequence goes on from JABYQS010000071.1 coordinate 89,727, forward strand.
AGGCAGACAATGTACTGTTCAATGTCCACCGTTCCGTATTCCTGGCGACTGCAAGGTTGTTTCATGAACATGTCCCCACATGGATGGGACGATCGGAGCACCAACCATTGCACCTACGGAACGTGACCTCAGGGCAATTCTGCAAATTCCTGTCCTTGATCTACCCTCTGTGAGACTAACTTTATGCTGGCATCGCATGGCTGATGTGCTCACAGTTATGACAGGAGCATTGATGAGCCCTTCTCCGCGGAGGACTGGATATCAGTGCTCGAGCAGAGCCAAAAATGGGGATGCTCGCATATACGCGCTGTTGCAATAGCGGAATTGCAGGCAAGTGACATGGATGACGCCCTGAGGATCGCAACTTGGACAAGGTTCGGGCTGGACGAGTCTCAGATAGCACGATGTTATCATACTTTCGGGACGAGGACTCAACCGATCTCCGTCGCGGAAGCAGAGCTCATGGGCCTCGGTATGGCTATGCGCTTGTCAGCCCTAAGAGATAGCGTACACCAAGGAGTGCTCCTGTACATACAAGAGGACGCAAACGGGGAGCATGCAGGGCAAGCGATGGGGCTGCAGGTGGATCGAGTTCGAGATTTGGTCTGCAGGGGGTTACTGGCCGAGTTCATGCGGGCATAGAGTAAATCCCGAAAGGTGCCCATGTGACATGTAGACCACAGGGCCGTGCCGTAGGAGACAAGCGTCGTTCAGGTTTTGTACTCGTTCCAAAGCACAATTTGGTGCTCTGCGATCTTGCTATGTATCTTCACGCTCAAACTGTTCCTCGGTACGCCCGAGCGGCCAATCTCATTCACGAGAATATGGAACTAAGTAAGTCGCCCTGCCGTTCCTGAAACAACACCTGTGAGACATATGCCGAGGCGACACGGTGCCCTGCTCGGCTGCGTAGAGCCGTTGAGCTCCCAGAGCTGGCTCTACTTATAAGTTACTCGCGGGCCGAGCTGAGCTATCGCAACACTTCAAGCTTTGAGCTTTCCAAGCCGGAATACTCCGACCACTATTCGGCGCCTGCAGGGTGGTTGATGTTGGTGGCTTGTGTACTACTAGCGTGTCCCCAGATATTGAACAAGCGCCCAGCGACCCCAGATGTTGCACAAACGCCTTTAGGCCTCTTGTTTCTCAACAGTATAATGCACAAGATATATCGTCATAAAGCGCAATGTCTCAAGAGCATGATGCAAAAAGAATGGGCAAGATAGACCCACTCATAGGAAAGTTATGAACGCATCTTTGTGCCGCTTGCACCTCCTGGGACAGGAAGTGGGCTCATCCCGGGTGCTGCAGTGGCTCCGGGGATGCCGGCTTCCAGGACACTTATACAGCACTGTATTGCTATAAGTTGTGCATTTTTCCGGGGTTGTACGTGCCGTAGGGGATGTGGGATTGAGGGAAGGATGTGAGTAGTGACTTGCAAGTCCCGGCTCGGCCTGAAGCCCGGGGCTTTGGCCCGGCTTCAGACGGCCGGGGCTTGGTCGAACCTCAAGCCGGGCCCCCAGGACGGCTCAGGCCAAGCCCGGGGCTTGGCCCGGCCTGAGCCGCGGCTTCTGTTGAGTGAGAAGTCACCTGAGAAACTGCGAACTGGGGAGCTTCGGAGGGTTCTGCAGATGGTTATACAGGTCTTCTGAGGTGAGATCTATGTTACTCACTGTGCGGAGGAGCCCTAGGATGATATGAGCGATCAGACATATGAGTCTGAGTGGAAAGGCAAGTCCTGTGACCTGTTGAGAGCGGCGAGGAGCAGCGTAACTGGAAGATATAAGTGGTTAGTCCTTGAATGCTGGGTATTTTATCACTTCTGACGCACCTTGACAGCCAAAGTAAGACCTGCATGGCATGGATGAGCAGCACGTCTAAGCCCCGGCCTGACGGCTTGGCTCGGGCTTCACATATCCTCGAGCCGAGCCGTCAGGCCGTCCAAAGCCCTATCCAAAGCCCGGCTCGTCCCGGCCTGCACCAGGGCTCGGCCTCACGGCTTGACGGCCTGAGGCCGGGACTTGCAAGTCACTAGATGTGAGGCGTGACAAGAGCCACACCCGAGTGCATCGGAGTTCGAAACTGACAGTGGTCCACACGTCTCAATCGGGCAGTTGGTGAGCGGAGTTTGAGCACGGCATCAGTCGGCTCAGTGACTCTGCGTGACATCCGCTGGGCGGCTGTGTGCAAGTACTGGGGTCAAACGACTGTTCCCCAGATCCTTGCTGTTCCTCTCATCCGTTCACCACCAATTTTATACAAGGGTACGTGACAGTATCGCAAACCTACCTGTGAAATTGGAAGGTAATCGGAGGAAAGGGGACTGAGATATCGCGAGACCCAGTTTGGCTGTTCAAGATCTGGGGACACGCTAGTATACAGTCCCTGCAGTTAGAGTTTCGGCTCCCTCGGACGTACCCAACCATGACGTGTGACACATCGCGTCCAAGCTTGAGCGCGTTACTAATACCGACCCTTCTTTTGCCGCCGAACACAAAGCTCAGTTCCCACCAGCTCGTTCAGCACCCTGTTGCTCGTCCTTCATCAGCAAAAACCCAAAACAATCGCCAGCGCATGGAAGCGCCAGCGAGCAGCGCAATTGCTTGCAATTGGCCTCTCCAATTGCTGGCGCATACTGTAGAGTTTCGACCGATGCGGCGCGTCACAGGTCACAGGGACCTCCGCCGCACCGCATCGTGCTGTAGGTCACAGGTCACGGCCCCTTTGGGGCCCCCATTTTCGCATTTTGGCTCGGTTTTCGGGCATTTAGCAGGCCAAATCAGGCAAATTTTGGGCACCTCCACTCCGCTCCGGTGACTGCGGGTGGTTACAGGTCACACCCCGCTGGGGCCTGCACCGCATCGGTCAAAACTCTACAGTATGTTGACTAACAGCCACTTTGCACACCCTGTGATTTCCCTGCGGGGCAATCGCAATCGCCACACGCATGTTGCCTTTGCGAGCAATTTCGGCTCTCGTGCGTGAATGGGACGATTCGCAAGCATGTCGGGAACCGCCATGTTCGAGAGAACGAGACCACAGCCCTCAAACACTTCATGGGAGAGGGTTCCCAAGGGTTCACGCAGCGGCAAGGTGCAGCAGACTTCTAATATGACTGAGGTACAGCTGGACTCAGGCTATAAGCCACAATGACATGCAATATCCAAATGGGTAGCCGGGGGGCAGGAAAGCACACAGTCACCGGCATTTGACATCAAGGGGTCCAGAAGGACAGAGGGAGGCTTCGCAAAGGGCGGAAGTCAGACACTTGCTGTCCTCCGGACAATCTCCAGATTGAGCTACAAAGTCGCTGTGGATGTGCCTGTCAGCATATCAGGATGCATATACTCACTTTGTATTGCGTGCATGTTCATCGGAACATTGATATCTGATACAAAAGTAAGCGATGCGCAGAGTGACTGCACTTACCTTACGAGAGACACTCAGATGCAGAGTCACCTATCCTGGGACACAAAGACTTACCTCGACTAGAATGACACTCAAGAATTATGCCAGGAACACATGTATCCGAGAAACGGACTACTTACCTTGCGCACACGGTCACCGTCCCACCAGAGGTGGACTTCAGATGAAGAAGCAATGGCCAGGGGAGACCTGGACTAATGGAGGAGGATCGTGGCGGAGGCAAGTGGTGATGGGGAGGAGATGAAGGGCATTGAGGAGAAGACTTGGGTGGGTGGGGGTTCTTATACCAGCCCACAGAAGGTTTGAGATGTCTCTGGCTGGAAGGGACCGTGCCCTTTGCCCAGATGTGGACCGATCACGACAAGTGTATGTGAGATGTCGAAGGCTTGCAGCTGCTTGCAATCCGCCTCTGGGATTGTGGTGAGATTGCAAGTGCATGCAAGCGCCCACCCGATTGCCATGTGCACAATCCAGTCCGAGTGTTTTGGGTTTTCGCTGATGTTAGGCTATCTCCTCCGTGTACCACACCATTATCAGGATTCTGCATCCCTCTTGGAGCTCGATGTCGATGAATCCTTGATGCTCGGCTACCAAGCAAAGTGCCAAATGTGGTAGCAAGAAACTGTTGTGAGTAGTGCGGCAGCGTCTAGAAGATGAGTATACTCAGTCTGTGCACGCAGTAGTGTGAACAGGTCAATGTATTACCTAGAAGACGAGAATACTAGTACGAAGTCAGTACATGTCTCTAGGATAGGGATGAAACAAGCCTCACCTCAGTCTGTGCACGCAGTAGTGTGAACAGCTGAGGAGAGCGTAGCGAAAAACATTCAAGGGTGTACGGTACACGATTATGTAAGCTAAGCTAGTGCTAACGAACATCTACAGTAAGTCGATGTCCAATGACTCTCTACTCTACTTTCAACACGCCCACTCAGCGGAGCATCGTACTACTGATGTAAGTGAGAGAACTTGAAGATGAACAGAAAAGCGAACGTGTAATCAAGAACACAAAAGAGGTACAAACTAAGAAAGACCCATATTACGAGAGAAGCCCTCGTGCTTCTCCCTCGCGAGTGCCTTGGTGAGAATGTCCGCGACCTGGTCGGCCGTTGGTACATACTCGGCGCGGATCCGCTGCTCCTCGATCTCATCTCTTATGAAATGATGACAAACCACGATGTGCTTCGTCCAATCATGGAACATTGAGTGCTTTCCAAGGGCCATCACAGACTGGTTGTCGACAAGCAGCAGAGTGCCGGGGCCACCAGGAGTGTCGTGAGTCGAGCCGAAGATCTCGGACAGGAAGGTCCGAATCCAGAGGGCCTCCTTGGTTGCAGAAGCCATGGCGACGTACTCGGCTTCGGTGCTCGACTGAGCCACCGACGTCTGCTTCTTTGACTGCCAGCTGACAGCTGCATTAGAAAGAAGGAAGACATACCCTACAATCATTGACATTGCCGGCCCAGTCCGCATCGACAAAGCCCAGCAGCGCTTTATTCTCAGGACAGGAAGAACTGCCGTCGAACACGAGCGCGCAGTCAGTCGTTCCACGCAGGTACCTGTAGACACACATGAGAGTGGTCCAGTGCTCCTTGCCAGGGCAAGCAGTGTGCTTGCTCAAGGCGCCCACTGTAAAACGCGAGGTCAGGGCGAGTTCCGAGCATGACATACATGAGGGAACCCAAAGCACTCTGATACGCTTTCTCATCGACTTCGGGGGCGTTGAGCTTAATAAGCTTTTGGTTGGCAGCCATAGGTGTCGAGACTGGGCGACAGTCGGCCATGCCGTGGGTGGCGAGGATGTCCTCGATGTACTTGCGTTGGGAGAGGGTGATCGTCCGTCGAGCAGGATCGCGCAGGATCTCCATGCCGAGGATCCAGTGTGCTCGACCAAGGTCCTTCATCTCGTAAGGGACCCCGAGCTTGTCCTTGATGCGTTCCACAGTTGCCTCATCCTTGGCAAAGAGGAGCATATCGTTGACATAGACTGCGACAATTGTGAGCTCGCCGTTCTCGTCCCGCTTGAAGAAGACACCATGGTCGGCATTGCTTCGAGTGTACCCGAGGTCCTCGAAGAGCTCCTGCAGCTTCTTGTACCACTCGCGGCTGGCCTGCTTCAACCCATAGAGCGACTTCCAGAGCTTCCAGACGGTCATCTTGTCGACGTCCTTGTGGAAACCAGGAGGGCACTCCATGTAGATCTCCTCCTCAAGATCACCGTTGAGGAACGCCAACTTGATGTCCATATGGTGGATCTCGAGGTCATACTTGGCAGCAAGGGCGAGGAGAAGTTGGATGCTCGAGAACTTGGTGACAGGGGTGAAGGTCTCCGAGTAGTCGACACCTTCGACCTGGGTGAAGCCTTTGGCGACCAACCGGGCCTTGTACTTGAGGATCTCGCCATGGGGACCGTGCTTGATCTTGAAGACCCACTTGCAGTTGACGACCTTGCAGTTCCGAGGCTGCTCGACCTCATCGTAGAGCTCCGCTTTGGCAAACAAGAGGAGCTCCTCGGCACACGCCGCCTTCCACTGTTCAGCGTCAGGGCGGGCGAGCAACACACCTCTGGAGCTGGAATCGGCTGGGGATACAGACTTGGGATGTGAGAGGATGGGACATGACGGCGCTCGGGCTCGTCGTGCGCAGGAGGAGGAGGAGGAGGGACAGCCAGGGCATCCTCCTCATCCTTGACGACAGCCAGTTGCGGTACCGGATTGTCACCTTCATCAGGCACTTCCTCGACCGTGACACGGCAAGGATGTGGCGCCGGGCTGGATGGCGCGTCGGGGAGCTGAGAGCTCGACCTGGGCAACTTGTGGTGCAGCCCGATCAGTTCCACTGATCTCCGAAGGGAAGACCGGCTCCGTGTTGACGACGATCCAGGTCGGCATGCTGTCCGGGTTGCCCTCGTCGAAAACAATGTCCCGCAACTCAATGATCCTGCCCATAGGACGATGCAGGAGTTGGTACGCCCGCTTCTGCTCACAGTACCCCAGGAGGATGCACTCGATCGACTTGGCGTTAAACTTGGAGCGCTTCTTGTCAGGGATGTGGACGTAGGCCTTGCAACCGAAAGGACGGATGTACGCGACTGAGGGCTTGATGCCGGTGTAGGCCTCGTGTGGAGTGATGTCGCCGTCGCCGTCGAGTGCCCGAGTTAGTGTCCGGTTGAGGATGTGTGCGGAGTACTGTGATGCCTCGGCCCAGTACGTCTTTGGCAGCCCCGACTCCTTGAGCATGCAGGTAGCCATCTCCTGGATCGTCCTGTTCGCCCGCTCTGCAATCCTGTTCTCCTGAGGGGTGTCTGGGTTGGTCATGTTGTGATGGATGCCCTGCCGTTTGCAGATCTCGACCACCTCCTTGTTGTCATACTCTCCGCCGCCGTCTGACCACAGGATGTTGACCGGTTGGCCGACCAGGACTTCAACGCGGTTGATGTGCGCGTCGAGTGTTGCTGGCTGATCCGACTTGGCCTTGAGAGGATAGACAGTGATGTTGCGGGAGTGTTGATTGATGTAGGTGTCGAGGTACTTCTCCCCGAAGGGAGATTGCGTGGGGGACTCCATGAGATCCGAACTGATACGATAGTTCGGGCAAGGGGCGGACGAGCTCGAGACCTTCGGGATGGGGTTGCAAGTCTGCTTCCCCGCAAGGCATGTCCCGCAGGGCTTCTTGGGAGGCTTCGACTCGCCAATAATGGACATGCCTTCCACCATCCCCTTCCGCACCATGCGGAGTACTGCGTCAATGCTCAGATGAGTGAGACGGCTATGCCAAGTGTCGACTGTGGCCTTTGACTCGTTCACGACAAATGCCGCGAGGACCTCCAGTGTCGGGCCAGGGTCGTATGAGTCAGTGAGTGAGCCAGGCTCGAGCGATGCGACATGGGCATGCTCGGGGCTTGCAGCGGTCCCCTTGAGGATGTAGAGGCTGTCCTGGAGGGATGCCGTGCCGATGATGGAGTTGTCGCTGTCGCTGATGATGCGGCAGCTGTTCTCGACGAACTTGATCGTGTATCCGCTGGTCGCAAGCCGAGAGACTGAGAGGAGATTGCTGTGGAGTTCCGGGACATGGAAGACGTGGGAGACAAGGACGGGAGTGTCGCTGTCGTCGAGGTCGAGGTACATGGAACCCGAGCCGACCGCCAGGATGTAGCAGTTGTCTCCTAACCAGACGCGCTTCGGCTCCGGGAGCTCGCAGTAGGTCGAGAATTTGCTGTGCTGCGAGGACATGTGGGCCGACACACCTGAGTCAACGATCCAGCGCGAGAGGAGACGGTCCTGGTTCGCCTGGATGGTGTCCGTGACGAAGATCCGCAGGACTGGCTCCATGCGGATGTTTGCGACCTTCGCGTTCAAGTCACCGGACTTGTTCGCGTTCCCCGCATCGTTCTTCTGCTTTGCCTCCAGCTCGGCCTTGAGCTTGCGACACTCGTCCTTCTTGTGGCTGAGCTTCTTGCAATGGGCACACTTCGGCTTGTCCTTTGCGTGCTTCTTGTCGCCCTTCGACTCCGACTTGAAACCGGGCTTGAACAATGTCCGCCCCAGGAGAGCGGCATGCCTCTCCTGGTTGTGAAGCATCTTCTCATGCTCAAGGACGGATGCTACAACCTTATCGGTCGTAAGTGTCGTGTCAGAGGACATGAGGATCGCGCGGAGGGTCGCGTAACTGGGAGGGAGCAAGATAACCATCGCGATCGTGACAAGCGCATCATCGAGGTTCTGCCTGAGGGAGGAGAGGAGGTGCTTCTTGTGTAGCATCGCATCCAACTGGGGATGGAGTGGGGACTCGTCGGAGAGCGTCTTGCGGCAGAGCTCACCAATCAATGAAGCAACCATCTGCTTACCCTTTTCCTCGTATGTCACCAGCAGCTTATCCCACACATCCTTCGCCGTCGCCAGGTGCATCACACCATTGAGCGGCTCGTCCTCAAGCGTGAGTGTGATCTGGGTCACGGTGTCCACGTCTCGACTGAGCCAATTGGAGTAGCCGACGGCATCAACAGATTCGTCGGGGGCATTCTCTGTTCCTGAGACAATGTTCCATAGTCCGCGCGTCATGAGGACATGAGAAATCCGGAACTTCCATGTCAAAAATTTTGACCCATTGTTTTTGAGGAACTGGATGTCATGCAAACGGCTTGATCCTGTGCGTACCGTAGCTGTAGTAGCCAAGAGCGAAACGGGGTTGGCTGTGGACGAAGCCGTGGTGGCTGTCGCCGCGGAAGCCTGGGTGTTTGGATCCGGAGTGGGTGTGGGTGACATGGAAAATAGCCGAGGAGTGTGTGACTAGGAAGCAGAGAGGGGAGCAGCGAAGGAGTGAGGTAGAAGCGAGTGATATGAGCTGAGAGACTGAGTTTCTGTCGGTTAGAGCATCCCGACAGGGCTCATAACCTGTTGTGAGTAGTGCGGCAGCGTCTAGAAGAGGAGAATACTCAGTCTGTGCACGCAGTAGTGTGAACAGCTGAGGAGAGCGTAGCGAAAAACATCCAAGGTGTATGGTACGCGATTATGTAAGCTAAGCTAGCGCTAACGAACGACTACAGTAAGTCGATGTCTGATGACTCTCTACTTTACATTCAACAGAAACGAGCCCTCATCAGCGCATTCAGGACGGAGGGTCCTGTATGTGATGGCGACGTAGTGGTGAATGGCCCAGATGGTGGTGTTGTGCTCTCTGGCTCAGCTCGAGCTCGGCTTGGCCTGAGCCGGAGCCTGCTGGTGGTGGGTAGCACCTCTGACAGGGCTTGAAAGGGGCCTGCTTAGACTGCTCTGGGAGTTCCTGTGGGGGTTGGATTGTGAGTAACACATGTGGGGAGGTCGTCCGAGCAATACTCACCTTGTTTACAGGTCACTCTCTGACCCAGATTGACCAGCCAAGGCTCCACTCTCCGGTATGCCTCCAGTGCTATGGAGCCCAAGCTCAAGAGCTCGGCTCGAGCCTGGGAGGTCGCTGGCCGAGCCGTCAGGCTCCCAAAGCCATCTCAAGAGCCCGGCCCAGCTCAGCCTTGATGAAGTCTGAACCTGTGAAGGCAAGTCGCAACGACTAGCAGACGAGTGGACAACACGAGTCCTCAGTCAGTAGAGCAAAAGACTAATAGCATAGACACAAGTACCTAGCAGACGAGTGGACAACACGAGCTACAAAGTACTTGTAAGTAAAGCATAAGTAAGCATAGGTAGGCGAGTACTTACTCCTCAGTCAGTAGAGCAAAAGACTGAGGAGACGAAGCCCAAGAGTCCCTCCTTATATACTGTGTCTGGAGTAGCATGAGTAAGCGACAGAAAGGAGAGCATAATGCTGTCTGAGTCAGAACGAGTAGGGATGACTCAGACAATGACGAAGGATGACGAAGATACGACAAATACAAGGTCACAAGGGCATGTCTAGTACAGCCCAGAGATATCTAGAAAGAACTAGAAAGGTCCGGAGCGTTGCAGAACGCACTGGAATGGACTGGAAACAAAGAGAAGCCAGGTAACCACATGGTTTCGTACAACGTACCCTAAAAGGAAAGGAAGAAGCATAGCCTAAGATCTAATCGTAAGAGGCTGTGCCCATAGCGCCTAATGCGCAACTAATGTCCATAGTCTATAGTAAGTTCAACACTCCCACTCGTTCAAGACGCGGAGGTAACGAGACCCGAATTTGCCACGAAGTACTCCATGACGTGCAGTGAAGCATTCTTGGTCAACGGATCTGCCAGATTCTCCTCACTAGGAATAGCATAGATGTCCATGTTTGGAGTCTCGGCATATTCGCGTACGAAGTGGTAGTGCGTCTCGACGTGCTTACAACGCCGGTCGACGGCTGGGTTCAACGCAAGGTGAATAGCGCCATGGTTGTCGACACACATCGGCGTAGCCGAGCCCATGTCATCCCCTAACTCATCGCCAAACGTCCTAAGCCACATCATCTGACGAGCAGTGTCTGAAGCCGCCTTGTACTCTGCCTCAGTGGACGAGAGAGAGATGGTCTGTTGACGTCGAGATGCCCAAGACACGGCACCTCCTGCCATCAGGAAGACGAAAGCGGTCTGCGAATGCTGATCGTCGCGATCTTCTGCCCAGTCTGAATCGGAATACGCGATCAGGCCAGCATTAGATGCACCGTCATATCGTAGGCGATAATGCGATGTACCCCGGAGATACCGTAAGACATAGAGAAGTCTATCAAGGTGATCGTCGGCAGGGTTCGCACTGTACTTGCCAAGACGGTTGATGGCATACGAGATATCTGGTCGCGTCCCAAGACAGGCATAGAGAAGACTGCCCATCAAGCTCTGGAAACGCTGACGCAACTTCGCCGGTGCTTCTGCGGTAGCAGCTTCGATAACTGCACCAGCAGGGAGAGGAGTACGCGCAGGCTTGCAGCTGGCCATCTGATAATTCTCGAGAATGGCCTCGATGTACTCTTCCTGGTCAATGTCAAGTGTCCGTGAGAGACGATCTCGACGTATACGAAGACCAAGGAATCGCTGAATAGGACCCAAGTCCGTCATCTTATACTGCTTGCCAAGCGCCTTCTTGACCTTGTCGATATGCCCTCGACTGTCACCCATGAGAAGTAGGTCGTCGACATAGAGGACAATGATCGTGACACGGTCTGGGTCTGAATCCCCCCCTTGTCGGCGATATACATAGACTCTGGCATCAGAGTATGTCCGAACAAATCCCTGTCCGATGAGCAATTCGTGAATCTTCTTGTTCCATTGGCGAGAGGCTTGCTTAAGACCGTAGATGGCCTTCTTAAGCAGACAAACATAGTCCTCTTTGCCTTTCACGACCCAGCCCTCGGGTTGTTCCATGTAGACCTCCTCGTCCAAGTCCCCGTTGAGGAACGCAGTCTTAACGTCCATCGCATCGATCTCCCAGTCCTCTAGGGCAGCGTGCGCCAAGAGATACCGGATAGACTCAAATCGAGCGACAGGAGAGAAAGTTTCGTGGTAGTCCTTCCCGTAGACTTGCGTAAAGCCTCGTGCAACCAGACGTGCTTTGTAGCGACCGTCTGATTTACGATCATAGACCCAGCGACATGAGACAATGGATCGGTCCTTAGGACGAGGAACCAAGACCCAAGTCTTGTTCGCCATGAGAGACTCATACTCCGAACGTTCAGCCGCAATCCAATGCTCACGATCTGGTGAAGCCATGGCGTCCTTATGATGCTCAGGAATGCCAGACTTATACCGCGAATAGAAGAGAGAGGCTAGGATTGCTTCTGCTTCACGCTGATCACCATCCTTATCCGTACGTGCATCTACTTGAGCGGGAGGTTCATCACCGTAGACGTTATCTCTGGTGTGACGTTCTGGCATCTTCCCCTTGTTCTCTCGAGGAGAGCGACGAGGAGGAGCGTTTCCACCCTCAGGTGGATGACGACGCCGTTGGTGACGAGGAGCTTGCGGATGAGGAGCAGGTGGTGGTTGCTCAGGCTGCTGCGGTTGCTGCGGCTCTGGAGCAGGTGGAGGAGCTGGAGCAGGGTCTGCAGGAGGAACGGGAGGAGGAACTGGAGGAGGAGCGTCATCTGAATCGTCGTCGAGACGATCAGGAACAGGAAGATCAGCATCACCGTTGGAAGGTTCCTCAGGTGGCTGATAATCAGGGAATGGACTGTCGTCGGGGGTAGCTCGACGAGTGCCGGTGTCCGCACGTGCAGGAAATACGGTCTCATCGAAGATCACATCGCGAGATACTTCGACTTGATGGGTGGTCGAGTTCCATAGGCGATACCCCTTTGAACCCGGCTCATAGCCCACAAACGTCCTCTCGACGGCCTTCTGGTCGAGCTTCCCTTGACGTTTGTCTTTCTGCACGTGTACGTAGGCTTTGCACCCAAACACCCGGAAGTAGGAGACGTCCGGCTTGCTGCCGGTCCAGATGGTGATGGGGCACTCCCACTTAAGTCGTCTCATCGGCTGACGGTTATAGATGTGAACGGCAGCATCAAGAGCGAGCTTCCAGAATCCATGAGAAAGGCCAGCAAAGTGGAGCATGCATAGAGCCTTCTCAGAGATCGTACGGATGAAGCGTTCAGCTCGTCCATTCTGCTGAGACGTTCCTGGCATCGTCTTATCGTGCTCAATCCCAAATTCACGAAGCATGGCTTGGAACGAGTCGGACATGTACTCCCCCCCTCGATCGGATCGTACTTTCTTGATCTTGTGCTCCGTCTGGTTCTCAGCCCAAGACTTGAACTGTCTGAAGGCTTCCTCCTGATCAGACTTCCGCTTGAGAGCATAAACGGCAGCCAGACCGGAGCAGTCATCGACGAAGACACAGAAGTAGTTGAAGCCACCGATCGATGTGCCAAGAGGTCCTGCAATGTCCATGTGGACGAGAGCGAGAACGACTGTAGCACGCTTCTCAGAAGGAGGGAAGGGACGATGAGTCATCTTGCCCTTCGCACAACCTTCGCAGGGTTTGTCAGAGGGAGGACCAATGCCGTCCATGCCAGTGGTCGCATCAGGCAGACGCTTGACAGCTTCTTTGCCTGGATGACCCCATCGACGATGCACTAAGTCATGGTCGAGGACACGGGATGCAGCATCAAGATCGCCAGAATTCTTCTTCCCTTCGACGATGAGAGGGAAGAGATAAAGATTGATCATAGGGATATAGGTACCTTGAAGGACCTTTCGACCCTTGATCTCAACCGTCGAGCCGGAAGTGACTTGGCCCTTAGGCCTTGAGTCGAAGATGCTCATAAGTCCATCACCTTGATAGATGAACGAACCCTTGCGCTCAATCATCCCAGTGGAGAAGAGTCGCTGCTCGCCCGCTGCAGGGATATAGCAGACGTCATTGAGAGTGACTTTGACTCGCTCTCCATCCACCAGGGAGTATCCCACAATTGTACCTTCACCGAGACAGGCAATCTGACCCGCTTGACCATCCTGAGCAGTCCTGAAGTACTTAGGTTGCGCGTACTCACGATAGTTGGTGAAGTCAGACATGATTCCGGTGACATGTGACGATGCACCAGAATCCATGAGCCAGATTGTCTCGACGCGTCCCTCAGCAGCATCAGCTGCGCTGTAGAAAGAAACGGAGAGCTCGTTCGCGATGTTCGCTACAGGTACAAGAGAGGAGATAGTAGAGATAGTATGCACGTGGTTATGTCCGTTCGAATTCCCATTGCCTTTGCCAGCCTCGTTACCACCCTTGCCAGAGTCCTTGCTCTTCTTCTTGTTCCGCGGGTTCTTCTCCGGGAACTTCTTGTAGCAGTTAGAAGAGTCATGGTTGTCCTTGCCGCAGTGGGTGCAAGGAGGTCTAGGTCTCGGCTTCGGCTTCGAGATCTTGTGCGCCTGACCAATCGACGTCCCACGCAAGGAGTCCTCAAGCTTGAGCTTGGGCTTGACCGTCTCGAGGGTTAGGTCAGACTCCTTGGTAGTGTGTAGGATGGTGGAGATCGCCGGTCGGTACGAGTCAGGCATCTTCGAGAAGAGCCAGAAGACCTTGATGTGGTTGGCGAGGGTGTTCGTGCTATTGGCCGTTAACTCATCTAGGAGCCCAATGAAGGTCTGCACCTGGTCGACGATTGACTTGCTCTCGTCAAACCGAGGGTAGTTAAGAAGATGTTCGAACCGGGAGAAGGAGTACCCATTGTCCGACTTCTCGTACGTAGCCTTCAAGGCGTCCCAGATCTCCTTAGCGGTATTCTTCCCTTCGAAGCACTTGGACACCTCAGCACTAGTCTTGTACATGAGGATACCTTGCGCCCGATTGTCCGTCTTTCCCCAGGCCTTCACTTCTTCGGCATTTCTGCCATCAGTAGCTGGAGTAGGACGTGCAACACTCCCACTGACAACATCCCAAGCATCAATCATCATCAGATAACTCTTCATCTGACGAGCCCACTCCTTGTATCCTTCCTGACCTCTGAGTTGAGGCAGGGTCTTCTCGAGACCAGCTTCCGACATCGCAAAGAGATACGAGTAGTCAGTCGGTTCTGATGTGTTATCGAGAAGAGGTGGTAGTGCAGGAAGTGTTACGACTGGAGTTGGTGGAGCGGATGGGATCGGTGTAGGATAGGGAGTGTCTGAAGGTGCAGGGAGAGGAATAGAATCTGGAGACGGAGATGGGAGAGTGACAGGAAGAACTTCAGGAGATGGAAGAACTTCTTCGACCGGTAGAACAGGAGATTGAGCAGGAGGGAGTTGTGGTGATGGAGGATGACTGTCTTCTTCAGATGAGTCGACTGAGACTGGAGTGATAGGTCTACAGTGCTGTCCTTCAACTGGTTCAACCAGAAGACGATGTTCAGGAACGTTGTCTGGTTTGACAACTTCTACAAAGCGGTTTGGACAAGGTTGTCGATCGCAGTGGAAGTACTCCCGATCTTCTTCGGACCAGAAGAGGTCACGTTGTTGTCTGATGTGATACCGGTGGTAGAGATGACTGCAGTCGTAGACATCTGAGTCAGAATCCACCGTGTCGATGCGAAAGGTTCAGGAAGCGCGATGATTTGAAGATAGCCACATGCGATGGCAACGAGAGATGGACACCTGTTCAGGTGAACCTCAAACACCAGCAAGCCGAGTATGCCAATGCCGAGGGTAGAAGTTGCCAACTGTGCCCAGAAAGAACTAGGTACGTATCGTACTGAAAAGAGGTATCGTAAGGAGGGTCCGAACGGTTGTCCTCCGGTCCTAAGGTGCTAACCACCCCGGATACAACAGCTGGCGGATGCAAGTGCACGGCCTGGCTGAGGGATGCCTGAAATCCTGTACGCCTCGAGAGCGCCAAAGGATGTACAACAGTAGATACGATGACTAGCTAATAAAAGCACTCAGGGCTGCATCACGAGCGCAGAAATGTCCCCCTGGTAGCAGTGTCGGCGGGCACAGTCAAGATCTAGGGAGTTAGTGGAGGAATGCACGGGCAGAAGTCGTCGAAGAAAGGGTGCGCGCAGAGTGACGACTAGCAACGGTCAGAGCGCAGGGCTCATAACCTGATGAAGTCTGAACCTGTGAAGGCAAGTCGCAACGACTAGCAGACGAGTGGACAACACGAGTCCTCAGTCAGTAGAGCAAAAGACTAATAGCATAGACACAAGTACCTAGCAGACGAGTGGACAACACGAGCTACAAAGTACTTGTAAGTAAAGCATAAGTAAGCATAGGTAGGCGAGTACTTACTCCTCAGTCAGTAGAGCAAAAGACTGAGGAGACGAAGCCCAAGAGTCCCTCCTTATATACTGTGTCTGGAGTAGCATGAGTAAGCGACAGAAAGGAGAGCATAATGCTGTCTGAGTCAGAACGAGTAGGGATGACTCAGACAATGACGAAGGATGACGAAGATACGACAAATACAAGGTCACAAGGGCATGTCTAGTACAGCCCAGAGATATCTAGAAAGAACTAGAAAGGTCCGGAGCGTTGCAGAACGCACTGGAATGGACTGGAAACAAAGAGAAGCCAGGTAACCACATGGTTTCGTACAACGTACCCTAAAAGGAAAGGAAGAAGCATAGCCTAAGATCTAATCGTAAGAGGCTGTGCCCATAGCGCCTAATGCGCAACTAATGTCCATAGTCTATAGTAAGTTCAACACTCCCACTCGTTCAAGACGCGGAGGTAACGAGACCCGAATTTGCCACGAAGTACTCCATGACGTGCAGTGAAGCATTCTTGGTCAACGGATCTGCCAGATTCTCCTCACTAGGAATAGCATAGATGTCCATGTTTGGAGTCTCGGCATATTCGCGTACGAAGTGGTAGTGCGTCTCGACGTGCTTACAACGCCGGTCGACGGCTGGGTTCAACGCAAGGTGAATAGCGCCATGGTTGTCGACACACATCGGCGTAGCCGAGCCCATGTCATCCCCTAACTCATCGCCAAACGTCCTAAGCCACATCATCTGACGAGCAGTGTCTGAAGCCGCCTTGTACTCTGCCTCAGTGGACGAGAGAGAGATGGTCTGTTGATGTCGAGATGCCCAAGACACGGCACCTCCTGCCATCAGGAAGACGAAAGCGGTCTGCGAATGCTGATCGTCGCGATCTTCTGCCCAGTCTGAATCGGAATACGCGATCAGGCCAGCATTAGATGCACCGTCATATCGTAGGCGATAATGCGATGTACCCCGGAGATACCGTAAGACATAGAGAAGTCTATCAAGGTGATCGTCGGCAGGGTTCGCACTGTACTTGCCAAGATGGCATACGAGATATCTGGTCGCGTCCCAAGACAGGCATAGAGAAGACTGCCCATCAAGCTCTGGAAACGCTGACGCAACTTCGCCGGTGCTTCTGCGGTAGCAGCTTCGATAACTGCACCAGCAGGGAGAGGAGTACGCGCAGGCTTGCAGCTGGCCATCTGATAATTCTCGAGAATGGCCTCGATGTACTCTTCCTGGTCAATGTCAAGTGTCCGTGAGAGACGATCTCGACGTATACGAAGACCAAGGAATCGCTGAATAGGACCCAAGTCCGTCATCTTATACTGCTTGCCAAGCGCCTTCTTGACCTTGTCGATATGCCCTCGACTGTCACCCATGAGAAGTAGGTCGTCGACATAGAGGACAATGATCGTGACACGGTCTGGGTCTGAATCCCCCCCTTGTCGGCGATATACATAGACTCTGGCATCAGAGTATGTCCGAACAAATCCCTGTCCGATGAGCAATTCGTGAATCTTCTTGTTCCATTGGCGAGAGGCTTGCTTAAGACCGTAGATGGCCTTCTTAAGCAGACAAACATAGTCCTCTTTGCCTTTCACGACCCAGCCCTCGGGTTGTTCCATGTAGACCTCCTCGTCCAAGTCCCCAGAGTAGTTCTAGTCAGAAGAAAGTGGCGAACGACTCGTTCAGATTTTCTGAATTTCTGAATTTTTTGTGCACAACGCGTGCTGTGCAATCGGCGCCTGGCCACGACCTCTGCAAACAGCTGTAGCGATGGCTGCATTATGTCGAGTTCGCGACGAGCCGACATTGGTTCTGACTCAGGCTGCAGTGCGCGAGGCGTGGTCGCTGGCACAATCCGGCCGCTCGTCCCGGTGGACGCCCTCTTCACGCTCTCGGTCCCTGTCACAGTAGCATTCGAGCTACGTCCCTCGGTGGATAGCATTACTGCGCTACTAAGGCTACATCAGGGAAAACTCCCTCTCCTAATTAGTGCTAAATTAGTGGTTAGGCCGGGATAATGCACTAATGCTAACTAATTGGAGGGTCCGTTGACTTCCACAGCGCCTGAAGTCATAACGTGTCGCTGGTATGTGACACTGTCGGTAGACTCCAGTTTGCAGCCCAATTTATGCCGAAATCGACTAGTTCGACGCGGTACAACGTTGAGTGCAGCCCATCTTTCCGAAGCCAAGTGCGAGTCCGCCTGCCCTGAACCCATCCGGCAAGTGCCGGTAGGTGAAGCGCCTGCGAAAATCCTTCCGCTCGCTCACCTTGCGCTCACCGCTCGACTCTCACCGTCTCTTCCTCGACCCTTGGCTGCTGCTTGACATCTGCGTGGCTCTGTTCTCTTGTTCTAGTGCCATCTCTGTCTGTACTCTAGCGACTAGCTGCATTTTACTTCATGGTCTCTTGGTCCCTCAGTGGTCTGGCTCTGGCAAGCTTAGGAGGACTGTTGCGCGCACGGCCTAAAGGCAGCAAGTACTCACGTTGCATCCACTGTGTATCTCTAGTCTATACAGTGCTCCAGGACTGTCTGTCAGCTCGTAAGTCTCCCTTTCATCATGCATTATCCATCAATTTTACAGCGCTTTCTCACCACTCTCCCCCATCATAGTGCCACCAGCGGAGGTTTGGGTGTTGTGCCGCTAAACATCACGCAGACTGCCGACACCCCGTGTCATTATGTGTGCATGCGCATGACCGTTCGAGGGCGGTGAGTACTGGGGCGTGAGCGGTCTTCGGTGTGTGAGCTACCCTGTTGGCCGTAGTATTATTGTGAGTAATTATCCGCCACTATTCACGGGCGAGTACCGTCGTTGTGCATGCTCACCTGAGTCTCCCGCGTTTCTCGTCCTCCGTTTGGTTGTGTTGCAACCCTGCACCGGTGACTCGGGACTCGGACGTACAGTAGAGTATCTTACGCATGTATATAGCTCGTCATACACAAAGAATACACTCTGTTCTTGCTCTACCCTGCCGTGATATCCTCGACCTGAATTATGAGTAGCAGCCTGCAAGCCCCGTAAGTGTTCTCTAATCGCATCTAATGCCGCGATACTGACTTCTCATTATCAAGGGACCTAGCGAATTAGAATAATTCACTAATACGTCCTAATCGCCATAATTAGGGCCCATTAGGGCCCATTAGCAAAGGGAGTTTTTCCTGATGTAGTAGTCGACCTCGACCACTCCCTTGCACTGCACCTCTACAAAAGTGTTATGGCGTCCCGACGCTTGCCTGTCATCCAGGCTCGCTTTCGCCACCACCCATACCCTCCATCCCTCTCGCAGGTCTGTAAACCATAGCCGTACCTCTCGTGCGCGCCACGCATCGGGAGGCCCTCGTGCGCTTGATTACCTCTGACAACCCGCTGGCTATCGAGGAAGGTCGCCGACGCTCTCCTGAAGTCCCCCGTCACCGTCCTATCTGCCGCTTCTGTCTGCGACGGCTCGCTCTTGAAGACGAGGTCCATGTGCTTCTGGATCGCGAGGATCATCGCCTAACAGCACTGCACGATGCGCTTGCCCCGTACCCCTGGCGTTCGCGAGATCTACCATCGCTTTCCCTCGTGGCGGTTCCTCAACTTCATCCTCAGCACGGAGGGATACGGCACCCACCATGCCTTCCCCAAACGGGTTGGCTGCGTGGTTACGGAAATGCTTCAGGAATCACCGGGGATGCAAGGTGCTCGGACGGGGCGCCACTGCTCACCTCCAATCGCTGTCGCATAGACAAGGTTCGGAGCGTATCATGCGCTGCTCAACGGCCTTCCTATGTAGATGATCAACTGCATGTACTCATGTCTCGAGGTCCGGAATTGAGTGGGTGTTCAAGAGGGTATCGGACTGCGGGCAGTATCATTCAATGTCTCGAGATGAGGCCTGACTGCTAGGTAAGGGCCTCAACGCAAGCAGTACTTGACTTTCTTGCGTGCCTCTTCGGGATCAGGATGGCATCGAGGGCTCATTGCATTGGCTCGTTGCGACATATACTGCGCGTGAGGCAGGGCACGGATTTGAAGAGAGCCATCAATGGTACCAATTGCAGAACACAGGACCTTCGAGTATACCGTACACATTATTCATACATAAGATGACCTTGCTCCGGAGGTATCCGGTACGTAGAGCGGAAGATTCGCCAGAACTTGTCGACCCCACACTTGCGCTCGCTAAGCAGATAGTTCTTAAGAGGCCGCTCCACTTCACCGTAAATGTCGGCGTGCCATTGCTGCCTGGGCACAAAACTTCGTCAAGATCGAACAAGAGGGCAACAGAGTGCTTACATATGCTGCAGAAGACCGCTTCGATTGAAGACACCTTCACAAAGTGGATGATCGCAGGCTAAGGTGTGTCCGGGTTTATAGGGTCGCGCGCCGTATGCTTTCGCAATGTTCTGTAACCGCCTCTTCTTGTGTACGGCTTCAGCCTTTCCTCCCTCATGGCGGTGTTCGCGCAGCTATATGTTATCATGTGAGCGTGATGTGACGAGCGAAAGAGAGGCAGGTTACCCACGTCCTGGCTTGCCTCTGGGCCAAACCAAGTAAGTAAGTGGCGCGAACTCATTGAAGTACCGATGTCTTGTGCTCACCGGTGTCAGAGAGTCTGGTCTTGTTGGACGTGGCTTCACCGGCTGCTACAGCTACAACGGCTGCTGTGTTCGGCGGCGATTGGTGCGAGTGTGTATGACTGCGATCCGACCTCTCCCACTGACCGTCAATGTCACTTGAAAATCTCCCGGTTATAACTGTGGTACCATTGGTAAGGGACACAGGATCCGGTGCGATCACATCACGAATGATCAGTCTTACTCAATATCATTCTCGAGTAATGGCGGATACTTACCTTCATTATGATCGTGATTGGTATTCACCGGGTTGTCGTAGCTCGAGAAGGAGCACCACGCGAACCAGAGTATGTTTCGGAGTTGGAGAATATCGTCCGTGGGAGTACTCAGTCGCTGCGCCCGAAGCTCAGGCACCAGTTGTCCAGTGACCGGGAGGTTCTCTGCGGAGACGAAGTCGACTGCCACCTTTACAGCGTTTGCGATGTTAACCACCTACAGAGAGGCTGTGAGTACTTCCGAACTCATAGCGGACAACGACAACACACCTGGTGAGCGCATCCAGCAGGGATGAATACGACGTCCCCGACACGCTGCTCTACTCTCCAATGGTGGACGCTTTGACGGGCAGTCATCCTGGAGATCTGCTCGTCGGTCAGATAATACGAGTGAGTATGTAT
The DNA here is from genome assembly GCA_022592435.1 of Cerioporus squamosus. Classification (NCBI taxonomy): domain Eukaryota; kingdom Fungi; phylum Basidiomycota; class Agaricomycetes; order Polyporales; family Polyporaceae; genus Cerioporus; species Cerioporus squamosus. Next base: position 110,517 of record JABYQS010000071.1, read on the forward strand.
GGGATCGCCGTTCTCCTCAAGGCTATACTCGTCTCGGATGAATTGTCTCAAGGGGTCGGCGGAATGGGCAGCGAAGATGTCCCAGTAGGCGCCGATATCTCCTGTCGAAGCAGCAGACCATACCATCAAGTTCGCGGCGTCGGTGATATCCATATGCAGCTTGGTCGTGGCCGTGCCGGATTTGGCAGCCGGTGCTGCATATAGCTTTGGCCCTGTTGTCAGAAGTCAGACCTATGTCGACGCGCACGATGTATTGCATACCTAGGTCCGGCGCGACATAGTTGGTTGGCGAGTGCCCGGCAAGGTTGAGGATACCATTCGGACAAACCAAGTCTGGGCACGGTACGCTCAAACAAAATCCGTCATATAGTGTCTTGCATGCAGATTTGAAGTCTTGCTGCGTCGGCCAATCCTAGCAAGAAGCCCATGAGTATCGGAGCTGAGCGTGAGCACTCCAGATCCTTACTTTGAGCGTGTAGTACGGGCCATCCGAGTCTGGCGTGGACAGTATGGAGAAAAACTCGGCCATGTTGGTGCGTCGTGTCTTCTGATCATCGGTTGTACAGTCGAGTACAACTATCTTGTGGTATCCGTAGTCCGCAATGAAATCGGCCGGAGTCCAACGCCCCTGAAGCCGCCTTTCCACTCCACTGACTACAATGGGAACTCCGTGTCGCCACAGGGCATGGAAGTCCGAGTTGGTGAACGTGCCATCGGAAAGCATTATGTAGTGTCCAAGGCCTCGGTCTGGAATGGGGTCGCTAGGAAACAACGTCAACTCCACTCTGATATAGCGCATGGTGCAAGTACCTCGGCTGGGCTGATGCTGCGCTCATCGCCACAATCGCCGTCTCCAATTCCTCCCGGGAGAAGCGGCTGAGACGAAGAAGATGCAAGCGAGTAGGGACGCTCTCTTCGAAGAAACAACCCTCGTGCTTATGCTTATCCAGCTGAACATCGCTTAACCTGTGGTATCCGCAGATCAGTTGGGTGAACTCACCCGGCCCGCCTCCAGGTCGTCAACGCATTCGTTGCAGAGTTCCATCCCGCAATTTGGGCAGAACCATGTCTCCGTGAAAAGTTCGGAGAAACAGATGTCTGTAGCAAAAGGCCACGTCAGCGTAGAAGAGAACGTGGGTGGCGTTGATACCTACCGCATATTGACCTAGAAGCCGCCTCCCGTGGTCGATATATCGCCCGCACATCGGACTGGTGCTGACGCTCTCTAATCAAAAATGGCAAAAGAAATTCAGAACATGCAAGCTGAAGTACCATTAAGACTTTATGCATACATTTGACATGGTTTGGACGGACCTTAGTGGACGAAATTGCCCGGGAGGTGGGCATCCTGTTGTAGATCCAAGGGAAGCGAGTCGGACTGAACTGTTCGGTAGCCCGATAACAGACTTGCGAGCTGCCATCACCCTTGGTGCATCTAGCACGAAAACCTTCGGATTAACACAAAGCTCAGCTTTCTCGTAACGCATGGATGCCTAAGCGACTCGACCCACCAAGGAAGCGACACTGCTTCGGCTTGTTCGCCTTGCAGCTCAGACACTTTGGCAGAGACTGGAACCACGATGGCAGACCTCGAGACTTGCATGCCAGCGTCTGTATTTGCGTAGCCGTATCTGAGCTCATCGGTTCCATGAGACTCCGGATTGTGAGCGGGACTTCAAGCTTAGCTTCAAGCTTCGACTGTCAGCCTGAGCCCGCGCCGCTCAACTTACACCTGTCCAGCGTCTGTGGTCTAGACTGATTCGAATTCCCACGGTCCGGTCGGAATGTATAGAGACCGGTCAAAGCCGGTCAATTACCAAGCGCACTGTAGCTAAGTAGTCTCTGTCAAGGAGTACAGCACCAGTACTGGTCTCCGGACGCAGTTGCGATGTGCGTTGCAGTCCACAGAAACGTTTACGACACGCTATTGACGACTACCAATGATACACCCTAACACATCACAGTTCAACAAGCCATCTTCGTGCCTTCCCTCTCTTCCGAACTCTTTCGTATCGAGCGTCGCAGTTTCGACCCTGTGACCCGTCTCCTGAGGGTCTGCAACTCGATGTTAACCTGAGAGCTCCTCTTTCTACGGCTCGTGATTGCCTTGGTCCGTGCCACATGTGAGGTGCGGATGCGTTGGTTCCTGGACCTCGTAAGTCGACTAAGCGCTAAGGCGGTCGTGCATGCCTACCTTCTCGAGCGTTTGGGTAATTGCTCCACCAACAGCGGGGGAACGGCTGGGTGTTCCGCACTGGGTACAACCGCTTGTTCCGAATCGAGAGTATGGTGCTCAATGCCGATGCGGGTATCCAAGTTGATACCGTCGTCGTCCATGGAGTGCATAGCCTTAGTCTGGGGGAAAGTTAGGTCGTCCCTATGACGAAGAGCAAGAACTATAGACTCGCTCACCTCCAGCGGTGAGTGTGCCTCATGAGCGGAAGATTCGACCAGCATATTCCTAAGGTCACGTGCGTTAGCTACCGACTACAGGAGGTGGAGCAAGGATCCCTCACTCTGGATCGCGGTGATCTACAGCACCTGTAGGGCCCACATTGACAGCGCAAGAGGACGACTGGCCCAACGCTTGCTCGCAGGACTGAGGAGCGGGGTGACGGTCTGCTGACGAGCCGGAGGCGCATTCGGCGAGGATCGCATCAAATGAGATGGGATAAATGGGCTGAGGAGCACGAATCACGGGAGAGCAGGTTTCGACTTCCAACTCCAAGAGGCTCTGTGTCGCGACGGCGTTCCCACAAGGTGCAGGTAGCAACGCGATGTTTGGGTGATATGCCACGTCTGCGCCAAATCCGCCGAACAGAGGAGCGTAAGCCGGAGGGCCAGCACTTTCAGGCAGGAAGAACTATCGCATGATAAGCATTGGTTTATGCGCACACAGCGGATGATAACGTATACGAACCTGAGGAATGGAGATGACAGGTAAAACGACAGCGCACTGAGGCTGCGACATAAGCCACTGAATTGGTACGCTGGTGCTCTATATCCTGCGTTCAGGTATGTCGGGTCAATGTATCAGTGGATGTCTTCTTACGTCGCTCTGAGAAGCGTAGCGGTGGTCCTGTAGATGTACGGTGAACGGCCGCACTTCTACGCAGGTTCTGATTGGACGTACTAGAAAGCCATACGGGAAGTAGTATAGCCCGTCGTATGAAGGAAGGCTCTCCATGTATGCAGATTGAGGTCTGAACGAGAGCGTTCGGGGAGACCGCGAGGATGCGAGGGAGCGAAGCGAGAAATTAGGGAACGAGCCCGGTGATTACGACCGGGTCAGGGGATGGCGTGTGCTACGACAATGGCCAGTTGAGTAACAAGCCGCATTATATGCTGACGTCCAAAGCCTGCGGCGGCACGGGATGGAAGAACGACGCAAAACTTCTAATGTAGGCAGGTTGAACGTTCGGACACACCTGACATCGCTAGCCACAGTTGCTGCAGTGGCGCGAGATAGGCTGACCCGGGCCCGCGCGCAACATGCGGAGATGACGTCGCCTCTATGACCTTGCGGGGGTGAGGGCGGAACCTCGAAGCCGGGGGACCGTTAGCGAGTGGCACGAACGGGTGGCGAGGGAGAAGATGGAGAGACGAGATCGAGCTGCCATAGATGGCAGGCGGAGAGGAGAGTGGCCGGGAGGGGATGCTTGCAATTGTCGCCGAGAAGGGAAGGAGTTCTGCATGGCTGGGACGCGAAGGCGACGGCCGCGGAACCTCGATGCCGGGGAACCGTTAGCGAGTGGCACGAATGGATGACGGGATGAGACGACGAGGGAGTTGGCGCGAGGGAGAAGATGGAGAGACGAGATCGAGCTGCCATAGATGGCAGGCGGAGAGGAGAATGGAATCAAATCCGGATGCTTGCGATTGTCGCCGAGAAGAGAAAGGAAGCCGAGGTTAGCAAGTCGTAGAGAGAGCAGACGGGCGAGTCCGACATGCATATGGGGCAGGTCGAAGTGCCACCGCATCTCGGCGGTCGGTCCGCCTGCCAGAAGCTGTGCGGCTTTGTCAGCAAGGGGCGGGGCGGGGCGCGCGCCCGTCCGTGGCCCCGTACGTTGCTTGCGCTCCGCCATCCCGCCTGCGCAGCGCTCTTCTCCCCGTCCCCGTCCCCGTCCTCCGCCAGCCTACTTTCGTCGACACCGGCATCTGCATCTACTCTCGTCGGGATAGCAAGGCGTGCACATCGGCGGTGGCTTGCAGTCGCACGTCCCGGACGCATGCGGAGCTGCCGAGCACCGACCGCACCCGGGCCACTGGCAGCACCGCGAAGCACCTGCTACGCTTCAAGTGCTGCGCGGCGCTATGTCATCTGCGAGGTTAGTTGCCATACTCTTACGGCGGCGAGACATGGGCACTGATCATGACTCGTGCACGTGGCTCCCTCGACCTATGCTATTGCTAGTAGCCGTGGTCAGAGCATCATCTTCGCCAGTCCACCGCTCGACCGCCGTCCTTCCAGCCTACCTAATCCCGCGCCGGCTTCCACGTTCCTCCCCGTTGCCATTGAACGGCGTGCAGATGGGCAGCCGCTTGCGACCGCACGCCCCGGACGCATGCGGAATACCGAGCGCCCCCGGGCCAGCACCGCGCGCGAAGCACCTGCTACGCTTCGGGTGCCGCCCCGCCCCATGGATTCTACGAGGTTAGCTGCGATGCTCTCTCAGCGGCGAGACGCGGTCGCTGACTCGCGCACTGCTCAGCGGCACATGGCTCCCTCGGCCACCTTCGGAGTCTGCCTTGCGACGTCGCGATCGACAGCGGCCTCCGCGCTGGAGTTGAGACCTGTCTTTGTCGACTCGCTCACGCCATGCTAAAGCGGGCCCATCGAATCCTTTCGTTTCCGGACGAACATCGCCGTATATACAGCCTAGAAACGTCATCGGTCGGTCTGCATGATCTCCCGAGGGTTCTGTCCCTCCGTCGCACTTAGACGGCGAAGGGCTCGTCATTGGACTGTGGGAAGTTGCCGTAGGTCGTTGTCAGTACTGGCAGACTCCTCGAGCTCAGACAGCTAACCACGGTGATGTACAATCGCCAGTATCTCCCGCGTTGTCTTCGGTCGTCTCTCAACTAATCACCCGGCGACAATCATGCTGAGACACGGTGGCGTTCGGGGCTGCTCGCACCTCCGCTCTTATACTATCTTTTGCGGTTCCGATATGCTTACCGCCTCATGCATGAACGAAATTGTAACATCCTTTCCGCACTTGTAATGAAATAGCGAGTGGCTCGTGACTTCAGACTGCAATCACAGGGCCTCTAACCACTGGCAGGCAGCGGGCACGTCGTTGAGCGGTCTTACAGTCTTGTGCCTTCAAACGACGTGCAACGTTAACCTTAGTGAGGCCATGTCTCCGACGGTACTCCCTTTTTGTTGTGAGGAGTGAGGAGAGCAGCGGACGTTCTGTTGGGCCCAAGGGGAAGTCTACCTGCCTAAGGGCTGCATCGGGCATGGGGATTATGGTTTACACTTCGATAAGAACCTCAGTTTGTCCGAACCCTGCGTACCGCAGTGTCAATATGCCTCGCCGCTCTCCTCATACATCTCCTCGTCCCTGTCTTCCTCGACCACATACCGTCCTTCGGGATACTCTCGATCCTGCACAGGAATATCCCTGGCAAGTCGTCAGTGTCGGATAATTCTGTATGGCTCTACCTGAATCTCACGTTGCTCTGAATCGCTTATTACCGCTCTCCTTCGGATCCTCCAAGCTTCTCTTGCGGTACCCCCTATGCTCGCTAAGAAACTCTTTAGCGACAGCCTATACGTGAGATACATTCTGAAGACTTACAGGCTTACATAGGCCGAAGCGTTGGGCGTGTATGAACTCTGAGTACCGGAGGAGGTAGCCCTGTATGACGCGTTAATGCACATAGTGCCAAGCAGACAATCGCTCCTATCCTTACGGGATGACAGAGCCATCTGTGGGCCGATTCCCCCATCCTTGTTGTGCGTGGTCCGAAGAAGTTTCGCGCCTCGCTGCAGGAAGAGACCTCGAGGCCTGCGGCGCCTGTGCATGTATGTTCTGGGCATGTTTGTACAACTTGACACTATCGAACAATTTGATTGAGAATGACATATGACGCATGGAAACCCATGCATACTCACTGATTGAGAACTTGAAAGATCACCCAGAGAACGTCGTCTGCCCATGCCACCCAGTCATCCTCGCTCATGAGAGCGGGCTTTGTCGCATGAGTAACGTAGGGGGAGCATGACTTCAACCCGAGTAGAACGCGGAAGACGACTTGACGCGAATGAGTCAAGAACATGCCCCAGTCCTCAAGCGTGCTGGTGGCAGGGTAGAGCAACATTCCCGGATGCACAACGGATGCCTTCGGACCCGAGAAACGGCTTCTCGGCTGTAAATCCAGCCATGCGGATATCCATTCTGCCGGGGGGACGTACTCCCGAGGATGCACGACGTGATGCAGACCAGTATGTCCTCCATTTCGATGCTAGATGTGAGCGTAATTAGCATCGTTCACAGTCAGATCGCTGTTCACTGACCAACTCCTCCACTAATCCTACAACGAGCACGGCGGCACGCACGAGTTGCTGCCATCTGGGAACCTCGTACGGAAGATATAGCTTGCGGATGATATCGGCGAAGTCATCCACAGATACATAAGGCATCACCTCGAAGGAAGATATATGAGTTGAATTTTGCATGGCTGTGCCTTCGACGGACGGACGGGATAGCTTCATGGCAAAGTGTAAGGGGGGTTGTTATCGCTCGTTTACGCAAAATGAAGGATATCAACACACCTGCTGATGATCATGAGCCGGCTGCTGGACTGGGGCAGAAACCACTCCACCGGAAGTAATCCCGCTAGGTACCTGCGCACAGATAACTCAACATGTGCCATGTTTGTGGTCGAATCCCAATGCCTTACCTGGAGGGTAGTCTGCTGATGGTGAATCACACCATCGGCGATCCCCATGGGCTAATAGGAAGAATTATCCTGTGAATCAGTGCCAACTCCACGGACATGTCCGGTATCACGGCCTACATTAGTTGCTAGCGGGGCATTGGTGTGTGACGAACGCGGACTATGCTGCCCAGCGACACGAGGAACGTCTTGCATATTCTTCTTGTCGGAGGAAGTTGACTGCTACAGACCGAGGAGACTCCGAGTCAGCACCTGTCAGTCATGTTGATCTGATGTTGACACGCCGACTTACCATGGACCACGCCGGCTCATTCGCAATGCCTGCGCGCTGTCGCACTGTCGTGCTAGGATTTGCCCCATTTTGCTGAGACCTTCCGGGTACTCCGGTTGCGCTTGCGGCATCGATCTCGTGGTGTACGTGAGCGTTGGCTACAGTTGGTGTCCACGAGAAGTTCATGACGGTAGACCTATTAGGAGTAGCCCTGGTAGACGCTACCGAAGGTGGAGTAGAGTGCGGAGAAAGGGTTGTCTGAGAATATGTGTCTCGGGGTAGGTCGTGAAAGGAAGGCGTCGGAAGGGATGGCGCAGTAACGGGAAGAACCCTTGTAGGATGTCCATTGGGTTTAAGCTGTGCAAATGCCCAGTCATAATTTGTATTATGATGCTCCATATGAGCGCTCTGTTAACCTAGGTGTAAGCGTGCGGCCGTGCCTTCAACCTGAACACGCACCTGTTCGGATATGCTCGAGGAAGAATGGGCGTCCCAATCAAATTCAAGAGATGTGGCTCTCCTATGTGTCGGATCCATGGCGAAAGCGGTGAGCTAGGACCCATACCTCACAAGATGTACTGAGTATATATACCGTCTCTTCTGCCTCCATGTGCGAACGGTTAGGTAGGTTCGATGCGCAGTTGTTGTTAATAACGGGAAGGTATGGTGAAGAGCGCGTAGGGGTTGAGATCTTTCGAGAGGAACTCCTGCAAATTGCCTTACAAGTGAGTAGCATCTAGATGCAGTATCAATCCGGAAGGTTATACGTCCGCCAGCTAGCTCGAGCTCCCGCGAAGGCAGCTGCAGGGAGATCTAATGCTTCGATGAATAAGTAGTAGTTAACTTTCGAGGTACATACTCATCCTCGAAGTCGTGCGTGCGATCCATGATCATGAGACGTCGCGGCCGGGCATATTCTGTCGTGTTCCTGTCGTGAGGTTCAATGTTGAGCTCGGCGTCCGAATTCGAACGTGCGATCCGGAGCGCTGGCCGGCGCATATTGGGTGGCAGCCGCCGGCTGTGCCGAGTCCCCGGCCCGGGGCCTGCTAGCGCTCCGGCGAACCACGACCCTTCTAGCAATGATCATGAGTTGGTAAATATCTCGCACTGCGCAAGGGTCTCGAACTGGTGTACGTACGCGTACTGACACTCGCTAGTTCAAGTTGTGCCACCCGGCGACTGAGCGTGCGTCCTCTTGCCACAAGCTGCAGGACTCTTGGATCCGGTTCTGACGTATATGGGTGGCGTTCTTCTCACACGGTAACGGCCGAACGGAAACGGCCAGAAGAGCGGAAACGGCCGGTCCAGCTCATAGCTCTCCTCCTGCCAATAACAGTAGACAAAGTCGGGTGTCATGATCAAGTGGCGGGGTGTCCTCGCTGCTCACTGCACTAGCGACAGCACTGAGGCAAGAGGCTATTTAGCTCTCTCGTCCGAATCATGGTCGCCCCAAGCACACTCACCTGACACTCGCACATCCGCATCCATACTATGAGCGACTCATCAAACTCCGATGTCGAATGGGAGCAGGTGCGTAGCAATGCCCGGACGTCCGATGCCTCATTCTCCCCGCTCATTGCGCATCATCTTGGTCAAAGGGTGCCTCCGGGGCTCATTGGCGTGCTCAAGGTGATGGCAAGATTGTCGTGTTCTATCCTCGCAAGACTGCGACGCCAGGTAGGATCGCACATCTACGCGCTATTCGCGCTCGGGCGGTTCTCGATTACTACATGCAGAAGGTGAGTAGCAAGCTATGCGTCCGCGTGTATGACCTCTCACTCAGATGCATCTATAGAGCACGAGGATGCGGAAGGTGGCCGATGCACATTCCAACAAGAACGAGACAGCGTCGAGTGCGGTTGTGTCTTCGAACGTAGAGCACATAGCCTCTTCGGCGACGAACGCCCGGAAACCAGATGAACACAGTTCTACCTCGCCTCCCGCGGCTTTCCACGGCCAGGTGAATGGGGCTCAGGCTCCTTCGGCACCTCACCAACTCGTGTCATACCCAGCCAGTTCCCACTATCCAACCGCGCAGAACTACAATCAAGCCTACCACGCACAGGTGTCCACGACATCCACACTTGCGCCGGCGCAGAACCACAATCAATCCTACCATACTCAGCAGGCCTCGACTTCTACAGCCGCGCCGGCGCAGGACTATGACCAGGCCTACCAGATGCGGCAGCCTTCGACCTCTACAGCGGCACCGGCGCAGAACCGCAGTCCTCCCTACCAGACGCAGCAGCCCTCGACCCTGGCAGTCGCGCCGGCGCAGGACTATGTCCAAGCCTACCAGACGCAGCACCCTTTGATCCCGACGGCCGCGCCGGCGCCGAACTATGGTCAAGCCTATCAGATGCAGCAACGTTCGACCTCAGCAGCAGCACCGGCGCAGAACCACAGTCACTCTTACCAGACGCAGCAGCTTTCGACCTCTACTGCCGCGCCGGCGCAGAGTACCAGTCAATCCTACCGGATGCAGACCTCTACAGCTGCGCCCGCGCAGAAGTACGGTCAATCTTTCCAGTCGCAACTACCTTCTACGTCCACAGCTACACCAGCGCAGTACACATCTGACGGTCAATCCTACAATCAACCATCATCGCTTCCTGGACAGTACGCGGACGACCTTCACGGTTTCCTTCCGTACCAACAGTCGTCGTCTGTGTCTGCGCAGCTCCCTGCCGACGGCAATTCCGTCCAGTCTTACCAGTCGTCGGCATCTGCGAACCCCACAGACATCCCCACCATCTACCCTGACGGCAACCATTGCTCCGATCGACAGACATACGAGGAGCAGTACCGGCCCTCTACTTTCACAAACGTTGGGTCCGCATCAGGCGATGCCAACGGTGCTGTCCATGCGCAACTGCGTGGCAATAGTGCGACGTCTCACATATCAGCCGCGGGGTCTATCATTCCGAGCGGTACCGACACCTGGACGGAGGTAAGAACGCTCACTCCGCGACTTTGATCGCGCGACTAACTACATTCGTAGTCGATGCTCCCGATCGCGACTTTCGAATCATCGCTCGCTAACGTCGACGCATTCCCCCAGAACCCTGTCTATAATGTCGCTGGGCAAGGGATGGTACAATATGCACGGTAGCGTGAGCAACGTTGGGAATACGGCAGGGGGTGTTTGTAGCTGCTACTGTTGATCAACTGTTTGCCATGCGCGTAGGACGTTGCCCGTAATATACAGCTGTCCGGTGACACAACTTTGTAGGCTTAAGCTTGCTGCTGACCTACCTGATATGTACTGTGACAAGCATTTGTCGCGCGCGAGTGCGTCGAATGTATCGATCACCGTGAAGCTTACCATCGGCCACCAGTAGTCTGGACTCTGCGGTACATTGTTATCCAAACAAATGTTCTGTGCGCAGTGTGACTCGCCCCGGCCCTCATCTATTCCCGCATACAGGACATCCTCCTGGCTCCCATCGCATAGACGAACTCCCGACAAACCCGAGGAAGATCCGAATCGAACCTAAAAACCCGGTTAGTACCAGAGAACCATTTCTTGACTTCTTTCGAGCACTTACAGAGACCACTCCTGTGCATTGCCGCCTAACCTATCCCGCTCCGTCTGGAGACACAGCGTGAGGTAACGGGTGACATAGGCGAGAAGGTCTTCGTCTCCGATGAGGTAGCTGTAACCGAGAAGATCGCTGTTGACCGTGCTGAATCGCATGACCGCACCCTTTGACTGATTGAGGTCCATGTTGGAACTCGACTCGGCGCTGGCTTGTCACCGTCAGAAGCTTCAGCTCAACGACGAGAGCATCGGCGCTAACCTGGGCTACGACTACAGTAGGCTGAGTTGAAACGCAAGCAGATGTACAAGTCACAGGCCAACGTACCGTCAGAAGTTCTCAGCCATCGCGTGTGACTATCCTGTCCGACGAGGCAACCGGGAGATTCCCTCCTGGACGGTCTGACGAGCACAGGCGAAGCTCGTTTCTGTTGGACTGATCGGCAATGATGAAGCGTACGGTGCAGCATCGGGGTGTCTTCGTTTCTGAAAGGAAGTGTACACGAGCCTCCCAGTCGTCCGAACAAGTGCCCATATTCGGCCCTCACAACGGCGACTGGTATGGGAGCATTGTATCCTCGAAACCTTCGCTGCACGTAGTGCTTTGACCCCGTTGCTAATAACGATTAGGGAGCATAAAGTCAGAGACTGAGCAGACGGAAGTGCGAGCAAGGGGAACTCACCGGCGGACAATGCGTGTTCCAGAACGCCGGGTCGGACGTATGCTGACACTGCAAAGACGCCAGGAGGGAGACGAAGAGAGTCGGAGCTGTCTACGGCTGCCGTCATCCCGACAGGCTGTGGCTAAGCTGGCGACATCCACCCGCGAGTCTCGGCCACCGGCTTCCTTCGGATACTTCCCGTGCCTCGGAGACACTCTCTACGGAGCACATGGATGCGTCCGGCGGCCGCTGTGCCCTGCAGCCAAACTCAGGACATTACGCGTCGGCGTCACGTTCGCAACCACCCTGGTTGTGGCTCCGCAGAGGAAACGCGCCAGGAACAAGGTCAGTTAGTCTTCAGCATGCACGAGAGCGAGGGCATACCGACGACGCACAGCGACTGACTACTGAACAGACGGCTGGCACCTTCCCTCTATGTCGAGCGGAAGACTCTACCGAGTTCTTGCACAGCTGGTCCCCCTTGGCCAACATACTTGTCACTGGGTGAACGACACCGGTTCCTGGGCTCTGGCTATACGGTTCGCCGGTTACCTGCGATGCATAGAAGAGGTTAAAAGGCAATATACTTGCATGATTGAAATGAGAACATACCATCGAGATGTACACTAGCGACGAGCATCGAGTGTGGAGATGGCCTGATGACGAGAGTTGACTCAGAAACGAGGGATTCATGGCGTGCAACCAACTCGCTTCTCGACCTCGCGGTGTTCGAGTACTGTTCCTAGGCCGGCTCGAGGGAATGTCACCCTCGGAGTACGCTCTGCGTGATCTAATCTTCAGGCGTCCAAGACCTCTAGATGCTTTCCAAGTCGTCGCAGGCATAGACCTTTACCTAGACAGCAGGCTACAGACTGCAGCAGCAGATGGAAAAAGTGTGAGGCTCATTGCACGACAGCTGGCGCGAACCAGAACCGCCGAATAGTCTGAAGCACGTACCGATCTCTCGACGTCAGCGCGATTTCCGGCGAGGCCGTGCATCTGGTGTCCTCGTCTGACGCTGAGCTACGATCGTCGGGATCCGTTCGTGCCCGGCAAGGAAGGCCCTACGCTCTAATCACACAACTCCACTATGTACGCGGTACGTCCGAGGGCGGCATCTTCTTAGGGCGATGTTGCGACCTGTGCTTCGAGGCCAGGACAGAGTCAGACAGGCTGAGTGAACATGCAGTACAGATGAGCCAGGGGGACATACGGTCAATACTGTGAAGCACGCGCGGCCGACGAGCCATGGGCCATCGGACATTCCTCGCCATCTGGAAGACCGGACATGAGTAGCAACCTCTCCTTCAGAGCTCAAGGTCGATTCGGCGACTCGTCTGCGCTGGTAGCAAGCCAATGTTCGACTGCACGGGTCAGGATGTGCTCGTAAACGCGGTCGTACTCTTGCTATCTTCAGGGACCCGAAGGACCGAGGGGCAGTCGACGAGCTGCCATCGCAGTCCGACTTCGTACTAGTAGCTAGCGACGAGGCGGGGTTCGACGCGCTCGACTCGGTAAACAGTTGCGCGCATGAACTTCTGTCTGCCACCCCGCGGGCGGTGCGAGGTTCCAGCAGTGCTGGTAGGATCGTAGCCCGATACGGCACTATCCACGCGATGCATAAGTCAGAAAACGTAAGATGCACGAGCACGCGGGTGAGACATACCTTCACAATGTACATTTTACCGAGCCCTGAGACCTCGACGAGCGACAGCGAGCGAAGGACGATACCCTGGTTGCACCCGATCACTGCTCTGGATGGATTCCGTGCTTACGTCGGCTTGAACTCTGCACGCTCCACGCACCGGCCTAACTGCTCGGACTCCCAAGCAGCTGACCGCAAGTCCGTGTCTCGCTGCTGGAGGTCGATGTACAGTAACACGAATCTGCTGCATGCGAAATTAGGAGGAGGTTTGTCAACATGTGCTTGTGCGCATGCGAGACGACGGGAGAGGACGTACCTATAGCGATGGTGGCTGTGCGACGACCACTGTTCGCGCAGACTCCCGCTGTCAACAAGTACCGGAGCGAGCGACGAGGCGGGCGTCGATGCAGCCCTGACATGCATTACGCGTTTGGACTTCGCTCTTCATCGGTGGAAGACTCTCGCGCATGGGTCCAGAGTCTGCGTATGAGCTCCGAGCTCGCAGGCTGCTGTTCCTCCAGCCTCCGTCCGTCTGGCCACTCTATGCCAGTGCAAGTAGAAGGCGCTCTGGCTTGCAATATGCATGGTCAGAAACTTGCCAACCGGTGCGCGTAACTGCGAACTTACTATGTCCGTGAATGAAGACAGTCTGAGCAAGCAGCGAACCCGGGCCCTGAGCGCGGATGGCCTCCCGACTGCTTACCCGAAGGCTGCACGAGCGAACTGGTTGCTTGCAATCGATGCGTCCATGTTTGCGTCTGTGCCGCGCTCGGAGTCGCGATGTTCGTTACGAGAGCGTATACGAGCTCGGTGACCGGTGACTGCGCTCGTCTCTTCCCGATTCCGCCTCCCCGGACGAGACTGCGCACAGCAGAGCGACGCGTCCGTCTGGACTTGCTCCAAGTGCGCCGGCAAAGCTGTATCCTGCGAGAATCATGTGAGCGTGAGCGTCGTTGCCCGAAGACAGACCAGCCAGACGGACAGCGTGCGCACCTGTCAGTGTTTCCCGACGTCGTCGTGCCGAGCCTGGATGGATACGAACTCAGAGTCTCAGTCATGAGCCGCGACGAGGCCGCCCCTCTCGTCCCAGGAACGCTCCCGCATCTGACGAGGGGGCCGTGGTTCGAGACGTTCTTCGGGTCCGGCGAGCTCGATTCTGACTTGAGGGCGCGAGACTTGGAAGTTCAGACTCAGAGTCGCGGGTGGTCGTGCACGTACCATGGGGAGAACCACGTCGGACGCACGCCGGCAGGATGAGAGAAACATACTATATTGCGTACTTACTGTGTTATAGAGACACGGAGACAACGCGCACGTATCGCGGCGTACTGGGTGGAGGCCGCGTCGCGTAGTCAGTGATATCGCAACAGGATGACGTCGCGAATGGAGATCGGAGGAAGTGCGCACCTGTCGTCCAGAACTGGTACCGCGGCCGGTAAGCCCTGGCCCAGCGGCCGGCACGGAGCGAACACGATCCTGGAAAGCGGTAGCCCGTGCGCGGCGTGTGGCGTGTTTGTCCTGCACCGGACGCGGATAAGTAGCTGGATGGAGGCGGCGTTACTCCCCAGCGCTCGCTGCCCTCACCTGTTCGTCACCCATTCCCTCTCCGCTCTATCCTCTGTCCATCTTGCCGCCGCCGCACCTCAGCACGCTGCTCGCTGCTTCCACCGCGTCGTCCTTCATCCCTCAGGCTTGCCTCGTCCCTCGTTGCCCATCCGCCCGCACCAGCCCACGACGTCCGCCTCCGCCTGTTCATGAGGCACACCGCCAAGCCCCACCCCTGCCTCTCGACGTCGAAGGCGGCACCGACGGCTTCGGACGCCTACGAGCTGGTCAATCCCCGACGGATTGATCTAAAATCTCAGGTTAGAGTTTCAAACTCTTCCGGACCGGACGCGAGAGCTCACTATGCGCATGATGTGGACAGGTTCGGCCGCAAGTACATGGTTTTTTGAGCGAGCCGAGGCTGCACTCAAGCGACGAAAGAGAAGCACGGTCCCTGATACGGTCGTGCGATAAGTACGTACGTAGCCCTACATAGCTGTGTCGTATGAGAGCACGCCGCGAGGGTCTCTGCAGTCTTAAAGCGAGCTTCACGTCGTGACAAGATGCGTGGAGTAGCGCACCTGGACAAGGGGCTGGTTAGTCAGTCAGTAGTTAGTGAGGCTTGGGGTTTGGTGTGTATTTACTGGTGCCGTGCACGCTTTGTGAGATGGGCTTGCCCGTACGCACGACCATGAAAGATGCGCGCCCCGGGTATTAGCCTGAGGAGGACGCAATCTCAGGGAGGACGGCGACGGCTACAAAGGCCTGCGTGACGTCAAGGACAGTTCAGAGAGTGAATGGAAACGCGATGAGAAAGGACGTACCATAACACAATGACGCTGGGGTGATGTCGGGACCGCAGCCCCACGACGTGAAGTGCGCGGACGGCATGAGTAGCTGGCGAAGACCTTGTTCAGCCGTCCGGAATGCTGCTGCAACAAGTCGTACGAGCATCGGGGTCGGGATGGGTGGCAGAAAGGGGGAAGTCTCGGGTAGGGGGCGCGTAGCACGTCGAAAGACTCACTTATTCGCTCATACTCGAGGAATGCCTGCGCATGTCACTCTCGCTCGTTATCTCCGCAGATGCTGTTGTACTGCACACGAATGCATTCGACGACACTTGGGTCGACTAGTCAGTAGGGAGCAGATGCTCACGGAACCATGGCGCGGCGCAAGGGAAGAAGCGTGGGCCACCAGAACGGGTGTCTCGACAAGGGAGAGAGGGTGGGGGCAGGCGGCGGATGCGGGGTGGAGGCAGGCGGCGGCTGCGGGGTGGAGGCGCAGGCGACAAGTGACTTGCAGTGGAGAGAGAGCCTGTGCAGGGCGTGAGCGAGACAGGTGTGCGTCCAAGGCCGTTGCAAAACGTCAACCATAGGCCGTATCATCTTGGAACACGACGATCTACACTGGGACCTTGTTCCATCGAGGTTAGCGGAGATCAGGAGACGATACGCTGCTGTGACGTACCTTGCAGGTTTCGACTGGACCTCACGTCGATATCATATCCACACAGGCTAGATAGAGCACCTTGGATGATCCTTGCAATCTACCGACCGCACGCTGTCGACGTGGCAGGACACCACACCTCCTGGCCGGTGCAACCATGCGCTGGTCAAGAGCACACGAGTCAGCGTCAGTCTCCTGCTGCAACGAACAAGAGAGAACTGCTAACCGTGTTGATATCTGGCTCAGTTATAGGGCGGCGACGGCCAGGTGATGGCCTTGGCGAGGTCGGTGCTCCACATGCGTCCAGAGCGTGCGACTGCAAGCCGCCGCGCGTCTGCACGCCTTGCAGTTCCGGCAGAAAAAAGGTAAGGACCAAGCGTTGACCAGAGAAGAGGAAGGCTAGCAGAAGGACAGCGGTCAAGCAGTGCGCGGGCGAGGATGATGGATGGCATGGTCGGTGCTCCGCATGCGTCCGGAGCGTGCGGCTGCACACCGCCGCCCGTCTGCACGCCTTGCAATCCGGACTATGGCGTCCTCGAGAGACAAGGTAGGCTGGAAGGAGGACATACTCAAGCTCAATCCTCAAGCAGTGATGGCGGAGCGCCGCATGCAACGTACGCGGACGCGCACCCCGCCCCGCCCTCGCTGACAAAGCTGCACAGCGCGTCAACTTGCCCCATATGGCATGTCCCTCTACGACGCGGACTCGGACTTGCTCTCCTTGCAACTGGCCGCGGCCGGGTCTGCTCTCGCTCCGTGTCTGCTACCTGAGGGTCCGAGTTGACACTCCTCCTCTTCCTCCAGCCCGCCTCATCCTCTCTTACTCCTACATCCGCATCGGTTTGTGTACTTGCTCCCGCCTCTCTCGGATTCAGCAGAACACATCCTTACGTTCATGAATCTTCCCCGCATGTTCACCTCGAGTATGCGCTTACGCCGTCGGCCACAATACCCCTCCCTACATCCTGCCCACTAACAAGTCATATGCGGGATTGGAACGTGCGCACGAATGCGGGTAGCTCTGGATTCGTTGCGAGGCAGTGCGCCTCCCCTCACGGCCGACAAGCGGACTCCGTCGTTTCGATGGAGCCTCGGGAGCAGAATTCTTCTGCAACCTATGTACTACTTGACTACCCAAATGGCCAACGCGGCTAAGGTCAAGACCAAACATATGAGCTCAGCTAAGATTGTCTCCAGGGTGCGCCGCCATCTTTCGAGTGCAGTCCCATCAGGAAGTCCATGCACGTCTTCATGCGTCTGTGCGTCCATGCACATCACACCTCCTCGGGTCTCTTCGTAAGTGACCGTGTTTGTCTTCCGACTTCCGACTGCTGTGTTTTTACTCCTATTCACCTCCACTAGTGCTCTTTCAACGTCTGCACGCAAGTCAGGTTCAAGAATAGTTGACGTACCAATCCAAAATTCTATCACATTTCTTGCGGCCCCACGCTTAGACCGGAAAATCTTGCCTACGCACACCAGGTACGTCGTCTTCGTACGCGTCTTTGCGGTCATGCGTCCCTGAACGTGCGAATAAGGGATTAGGTATCATCGGAGAATGAGAGACTTACGGTCACGCAGTGCACTGGTCCTGTACGATTCGATTACTGAATGTATAATAATAGCGGGAAAGCACCGGCCACTCACCAAGTTCGGTTTGTATGGTGCACAGTTCCTGGCCGGTCATACAGTCATACAGGTACAGCCGGCCTGCATAGTCATGGAATATGATCGCCTCGTCATTGAGACAAGAAGCCATCGATATATCGCCTGTTCTGGTTGATTGAACCGGTATTTTACCCGCCAGGGTATATGGTCGGGTCTCTCCTGGTACTGGTGAGTGATAGATTGATATCCCATCGCCCATATGCAACACAATGATGTTCCCTTTAGGAGACACTGCAGCCGAACTGCTGCGTGTAAGAGAGAATCGTCAGGCGGGATAATGACGGGCAGAGCAGGGACGATGCTCTCACAATGGGCTGACGAGGTTGTATTTGCCCATAATGCACCCCGAGGACACGTCTAACTCGAGTCTACCACCGCAGCAGCCATCAGTATAGCTCGTATGAAGGATACTGCAGACTCACAGGAGCCCTCGTGTCCCGTAGAAAATAAGGAGTATGTTAGTTCTTTCTGCCTCATTGCGACGAGTTCTTCCGGTGGTTGTGACAGGAAAGTGCAGGTGCGATACCTCGGTTCCATCGTGCAACGAGTTGATGCTCCACTTCGCAGAACCTGACAATGAATTGCTACAGCATGTCACGTATCCCCGCTTCCCATTCAACCGCACCTTCCTCCGCAAGAGACCATACCTTGACACTTCCAGAAGAAGAGGCCGCGAGTGTCCCACAGTGAAAGCTGAAGGCAAGGCGAGCGTCGCTCACCGCTTCCCAACCGACATACGCGACTTCAAATGTGAGGGTGGCTCCCAGAGGCAGCCATGATCTAGTGAGTTTCCATATACCGGCGACACCCTCCCTGCAGACAGTCCCCATGGCTGGCTCCCCTTCCGGGGTTCTCGCACAACATACCGCTACCACTCGAGATGTCGGGTGAGCGCACTTGGCCAGTTTTGCCCCACTCTTTGTGCACCAGAAGTTGACCGCACCATCGAGGCCTAGAATACGTAAGCGGTCAGCTCAGTTGACTCGGGCACTTCATTGAGATCTGCGCTCAGGCTTCATATGTACCCAAGGAGATGACAACGTCCCCATCTGGACTATAGGTTAATTGCGTAATCTTGTGCCTAGTGGAAGCCGTTTTGGTCAATCTCCCGGTATGATTTTGAGTCACGATTGATGTAGCTGTCATGTTATAGAGGCGGGGGCGGGGATGTGAAACCTTCTCGTTGTCTCATCCCGAGGACATAAATCAGGGGCGCATGCGGACGAAAAGCCTATATGCGGAAGGAGGAAGATGTATCGGCGAACTACCAAAAGTGGAGAGTTCATCTGCGACATGGTCCATGTCATCCGCTCAAGAGGTCGTCCACATTTAATGCTGTGGAAGATTGGTACTTCGGAAGATCCTCGATGAAAGATATGATGGCCACCACCCCGTGAGTTACGCTCTCCAATCCAGCTTTCATACTGAACTGATGCAGCATTTCAAGACAGCGATCTCACGACTCGCATCATGGGTTAGTACCCATTGGTGACGCTAGCCGAGGACGATGGGAAGAAGCTTCTTTGCGGCTTCGAGGGTCTCCCGGCACGCCTTGTATGTATCCATTGTGCTCTACTGAATGGGGCCGACAGTTTGATGTCTTCTCGTGATCCACAGTGAACCTCGAAGTTCGGACTGCGAGTGGTCTCTACTTTTTCGATATGAGCCAAGCGCAATTGGTGATGGAATTGTCGGACGTAAGGAGCATACTCTGAGAGTATGAAGTGACTAACTATCTTACGACCTAAGGTATCATCGGAAGTTATCATCAAGTCGATGGGTACGCTGCCAGAGATGTTGCACATCCGTTTGGCGGATAGGAAGTCCTTGTGGAAGTTCATCGCCGCTTTTGGGGTTACCCAGAGCCCCGGACGGCTTGGATCACCGAGCATAGGAGTTAGTATGAAGAACGAGCTCGACCTCGATCTGTTAGATTCAATCCTCGGCAGTATCAAAGAGATGCAGGATGAGCTGGAACGTACATGGGGCACGCTGGAGGAAGAGGTGTAAGACTCGGAGGACCTTGCATAGTGCATACGACAGCGGCTTAACATAGTGATCGCAAGTGATTCAGACGCATAGTTGCGCTCAATGGAGAATTCGAGGAGCGCCTGAATGTGTCCGCGGAGCTCGTATGTAGTAGTTACACAGCGTACCCACGCGACTGCGAAGAGACATCTGAGCACTAGCTGCTAGCTGGTCGATGGACGTACCAAGCCAAACTCGTAAAAAATAATGACGACAGCTGCGTGGAAGGCCGAGGACGTGCTCGGAAGGAATGGGCTCCTCGCACTCCCGCGTGCCAAGCTCAGACCACTTGAACGACATTGCATCATGAGCTATGCACTGATCTGACGTGGCGCAATCACGAACATACCCGTTCCGAAGAGCCGCGGACAGAATAACATACGACCGTTCTCGCAGAGGTTGTAGCGCTGGCGAGGCCTGTAGCTGAGGCCTGAGGCCTGAGGAGGAGGAGGAGGAGGAGGAGGAGGAGGAGGAGGAGAGACACCGTATTCGGATGGTGGCAGCGCTAGCGCTAAGCGGGGACGTCCGGGGCGTCCGGACTGATCCGATATACGCGTAGTCACACGGTTCACGCACGTGTGCTGTAGTAAGTAACCTCTTTCCGTCTTAGGTCTTCACTGTACTCGAACTTCCATCCTAGGCCTCGGCCATGGCTACGTCGAGCTCACTATGGCCAGTGCTCCGCGAGAGAGAGCTGCACATGCCACTTACGGTAAGTCCGAGGTACTCAAGACTAGGCCCGTCGTGCTGGAGACTCTAGTGTCTTTCTGATTGGCCGCTAGCTATATATTAGGTTCAACTGCGACCGTAGATGTTGTCCTTCAGTCCACTGAGTCATGTCTTCGGCTGTCAAATCGGGCGTACGTCTAATCATCATGAGGTATGCGTATGGAGAAGCTCACGCAACAGCAGAATCTACTCGCAGACAAAGTCATGACCGTAGTGGTCGTATACGACAGGATCCTCTCATTCTGTTCTCCAGCAATGATGTTACGGCTCGCAAGAGTCTGTCGTACGACCTATGCGGCTGTACATGACTACATGCGCATTGCTTACAGCTTCAACATCAATCGTCGTCTCAGTCACTTCTTCAACGACCCCCTAGCATTCCGGTCCCTCCAAGCGCAAACGGGCGCCCTCATCGCGGGATCATTTGTACTGCAATTCTTCGACAGGTCCGAAATTCCGAAGGCTGGTCTTGATATCATAGTGCACATGCGACACAGGCGAGAAGTGGGGAGGTGGTTGATCAGCGCTGGGTACCGTTTCGTTCCGGCTTCATATCAGCATCCGGATTTCGAGATTACTATCTTCAACTCTATCGGTATGGCTCCAGGAATGCCGAATGCGCTGGACGGTATTGCGTCAGTCATGACTTTCCAGAAGACTTCGGCTGCGCACAATGGGACGAAGACTGTGAAGCTCGTCGTTGCAGGGAATGCCCCTATGGAAATAGTCCTCAGCTCTCACTCCAGTACGACTTCATGCTATCATGCCGTGTGGTATACGCACTGACGGTTACATCTTCAAGCGTGCGCGATGAACGTGATCAGCTATGAGTCAGCATACTGTCTCTTTCCCCGCGCAACCCTAGAAGAGCGGACTACGCTGCTGAGCTCGTCGACGAAGGGCATCTACAGAAACCGTGGCGAAGCGCTGGCAAAATACATGGAGCGAGGCTTCAATGTCATACTCACCACTCCCGCCAACTCCACCCAATTATATGGCCCATGCTCTGCCTTTCCTCTCGGTTGGCGATGGGTAGATGACGACACAAGTGGGTCGTGCAGCTTGATACTTCCGGTGTCAACCCTCCGCGGCCCCTGAACTCCCACTCTTCGCCTGTGCTCCATGATCCGGTCTCGGTGACGAATTGGAATATGCAACTCAATCGGTCAAAGGGCGCGGTCATGCGATTCAGCACGGTCAACAGCGATCTTCTCGGTTACAGCTACCTCATCGGAGACGAAGACCTTCTCGCCTATGTCACCCGTTACCTCACGCTGTGTCTCCAGACGGAGCGGGATAGGTTAGGCGGCAATGCACAGGAGTGGTCTCTGTAAGTGCTCGAAAGAAGTCAAGAAATGGTTCTCTGGTACTAACCGGGTTTTTAGGTTCGATTCGGATCTTCCTCGGGTTTGTCGGGAGTTCGTCTATGCGATGGGAGCCAGGAGGATGTCCTGTATGCGGGAATAGATGAGGGCCGGGGCGAGTCACACTGCGCACAGAACATTTGTTTGGATAACAATGTACCGCAGAGTCCAGACTACTGGTGGCCGATGGTAAGCTTCACGGTGATCGATACATTCGACGCACTCGCGCGCGACAAATGCTTGTCACAGTACATATCAGGTAGGTAAGAACCTATGAGCACGGAGGATTACGAAGAAATATTATACACTTCGAATATCGTAGAGGTATGGGGGTATCTGTACTACCGCAGAGAGCGAGAGCAGACCCGGCCGCGGCCAGTTGCAAGGAGAGCAAGTCCGAGTCCGCGTCGTAGAGGGACATGCCATATGGGGCAAGTTGACGCGCTGTGCAGCTTTGTCAGCGAGGGCGGGGCGGGGTGCGCGTCCGCGTACGTTGCATGCGGCGCTCCGCCATCACTGCTTGAGGATTGAGCTTGAGTATGTCCTCCTTCCAGCCTACCTTGTCTCTCGAGGACGCCATAGTCCGGATTGCAAGGCGTGCAGACGGGCGGCGGTGTGCAGCCGCACGCTCCGGACGCATGCGGAGCACCGACCATGCCATCCATCATCCTCGCCCGCGCACTGCTTGACCGCTGTCCTTCTGCTAGCCTTCCTCTTCTCTGGTCAACGCTTGGTCCTTACCTTTTTTCTGCCGGAACTGCAAGGCGTGCAGACGCGCGGCGGCTTGCAGTCGCACGCTCTGGACGCATGTGGAGCACCGACCTCGCCAAGGCCATCACCTGGCCGTCGCCGCCCTATAACTGAGCCAGATATCAACACGGTTAGCAGTTCTCTCTTGTTCGTTGCAGCAGGAGACTGACGCTGACTCGTGTGCTCTTGACCAGCGCATGGTTGCACCGGCCAGGAGGTGTGGTGTCCTGCCACGTCGACAGCGTGCGGTCGGTAGATTGCAAGGATCATCCAAGGTGCTCTATCTAGCCTGTGTGGATATGATACCGACGTGAGGTCCAGTCGAAACCTGCAAGGTACGTCACAGCAGCGTATCGTCTCCTGATCTCCGCTAACCTCGATGGAACAAGGTCCCAGTGTAGATCGTCGTGTTCCAAGATGATACGGCCTATGGTTGGCGTGGAGGGCAGCGTCCCACTCGCATTGGAGTGCCACCGTGATAATCATGGCACCGACCCGTCGCATGGGTTGCTCGTTTTGACTAGTCCCACCGACTTCTCGCCCGGACAGGTCCACGGTGACGCTCCAGTTCTACCCTGCATACGATGTCAATCGCGAGTCCTCGCATTCCTTCTGCCTCTCAGTATCTGCCACTGCCGTTGCCTTTCCCCGCGCGAGCACTCTGTCACGACGATCTTCAAAATGGTTCTGCGGAAGAAGGTTGTACCCGCGGACTCGCAACGCCGAGCAGTCTCAGTTAATGCTATGTGCGTACACCCCTCCTCCCGCTCTCCTGATGTGTTCGATCATTGCTGACGAATTCATCTACTTCATAGTGGAAACGACGTTACGAACTACAAGTCGACGACCTCAGGTGTTTACTCCGACCGACGAGCGATTCAGCGAGATCGATTTGACCGCTGACGTTCTCTACGATGCTCGCTCAGATCAAGAGCAGGTGAATAGATATCTCGAGCGGTGTAGTATGCCGGCGCTGACCTCTATGTCAGCCTCCCGTTTGCTTTCGAACAACGTGCCGAGCATCAACAGTGGCTTGCGATCAGAGTCTACCCAATCCGCGAAGTCGCGCGCGCAGGCTCTGTCTGAATGCGAAGCCTGCGATGTGGCCGCCGAGGAGAACGGCCAGAAGTTGCAGCAGAGCTTCCGCACGAGAAGCCGATCATGAATGCCACCGCGGATCTCGGCTGACAACTGCGCACTCTTCTCATGGAAGTCGGTAGACAGCAAGACGTCTGTACGCCCTGCGGAGGACATGGACTCGAGACTGTCATCCGTAGCAACGCGGTGCTCTCTCCCGGTTCGACTCCTCAGCTCCAGGAGTAGGACCAGAAGTTGCTTCAGCTCGTTCGTGGTCTGAGGACGAAGTGTACAACGAAGCGACAGCACAGGAGCAGGCGGAAGCGATTCGTGAATCTCACGAGGCAGTGAAGTGGCTCGATCAGAGGCTGGAGGCTGGGCGTTGTGCGTTGCAGCAGCGATGTCCAGACAGCCTGGTAGTGTTTTCGCGAAGGCCAACTCTGAGCCCAAGGTGCTCACGGGTGCGTTGTTTGTCGTCTAGAACGAAACCATAGTTCACTCATACGACATCCAGGAAGCCACTGCATGATGCAAGAACAGATCGTCATCTGGAAGCGCGAGAACGAGGACCTGCTCAAGCACGATCAGAACCCCTACAGTCAGTACGGCGGATCGACATCGGGTGTAATCACATTTGGCAAGGTTTGCTCGCGAGCAACAGTCTGCTGAAGCCGCCCGGCACGACCGCGCTGATTTCCACGCTGAGAAGACGACTTGGGAGGTTCGTTGTTGTGCATATTGCTGATGGATGGCAACCTTTGACATCGATATTTGCACAGAACATGCAAGTGCGTGCGGCTTGTCGAGAGAACTGGATCCTCGGGGTTGCGCGCTCCCTGTCCGACCTCATGGCGAAAGTACAGAAGATGCACGACGATATCGAGTATCCAGGAGAGGAGAAAGCGACCGCTGTCTTTGTTGAAGTTAATCGTTGTTGTTGATTAACTAGAAGTTCGTCCATGCTCCGCGTGATTCGTCAACTATAGCTGATGTTCTGCTCTAGTCAGGTTCTCAGTACTCAGCTCGCCCGGCGAGGTGAAGCTGTTCGCCAGGTGTTTCTGCAGGATGGACGTTAAGGTCGCCGTATTGTGGGGAAAGATAGTGACCGCTGTATGTCCGACGTGCAAACCTCGCTTGCTGTTGACAGCTAATCGCACTTTGCAGACTCAGAAGCTTGGCAAGCTACGCGAGGTTCCTCGACGCCGCGGATACCTTGAGGAACGTGTTCAGCAGATTACGAAGGCTCGAGAAGCATCCTGCATGAACGTATGACGGGCAGTACCACCTGTGTGTCCTCCCTCCGACGAGGACATGTCTCGCGAGCCACGACTGCTGTTCTCACTGCCCTCTCGATCTCACCGTGAATTGAAGTTCTGCCAGGTCCGCGCTCAAGGTTGCACCGTCGCGCGGCTCGTAGCCACGTCGAACAGGCCCAGGAGACCAGCCAGGCGATCCAGGGAGCTACTCACGATGAGGTAACAGGTACGTGTTATCGGAACTGACCACGAACAAGTCACTCACGCATATGCAGTGCGAGGTCGAGGCACTCTAGTAGAAGCTGTGTCGGGCGGAGACGCATCTCACAGAGTCCACGCAGGCCAACACGAACCCAGCGAGACTGAGCGTCGGCATGGCTGAAAGCCAAGAGGACTTCGGAGGAAACCATTGTCGACACGAGTCTTTCCACCCAGAGTACGCAGAGTGGTCGGTCCAGCTGGGAAGTTTCGCTGTTCGCGGAGCGCGCGAAGGTACATTCATACACTATGTTGTCTATAACGTTCCCTGAAGGTGTATAGGTGCTGAAAACCGATATAGAGAAGCACGGCTGTCGCAGCCAGGCTTCTGCTCGCGAAAGTTGTGTCACTCAAGCTCCCAGACGAGCTGGCCGCAGCAGCAGCGCTTAGCTCTTGACAAGATCGCTGAATCCAGCCCCGGTCCGTACCTTTTTATCATCACCGAGTTCTACTTCACACTGACCGCAACGGACCTTGGCGAACAGAACGACCTTCATCAGCAGGCTGCAACCAGGCAAGGGCGAACCCGACGATCCAGCTGACACGAAGTGGACCAAGCCTCGTTCGTCAGTCACCTATCTTCGGAAGGAGGAGATCCTCGAGCGCTGAGAAGAACAACTTAGTCGGCGGAGACCAATGCGATTCTTCGTGGCGACCGTGACTCGTACACTCAGCGTGCACGGCAGCTTAAGACTGAGCTCCACAAGGTCATCACTAAGCTCAAGTCGACAAGAAGAGGCTTCGTGTTGCTCAGGCTGAGATCGAGGCCGAGGATCAACAGAATACGCTCCTGGAGAATGAGAGTCGCAGAACGTGACTCCAAACTCCTCACCAAGGTGGGACTTGGGACTGACTTGTCATGGCGCGGTTGCTGACATGATATCTATCTAGTATGACTTCATTGATCCGCAGAGTGTCTGCCGGCGAAGGTATATGGATCCTGTGCGTCGTTCATGTTGGCTCGATCCTTACCACAACTCAGACAACTTGAGGATCTTGAAGAGGCTAGTAGCAAGTTGAAACAGCTCGGCAAAGAGACCGACGTTGGGGCAAGCACTCACTGCTGTCGACTTCTAGTCCAGGAGTTGAAAGCGCTGCGAACTGGGAAGACTCGCGACTAGCCTGGAGCAGGTACTTGCAAAGGTGCAGTATCAGTCCGCTCAATTCGTCGGCTCGGCTCGTCGGCTCGGCTCAAGTTAGCGAACAAGCTGCTAGCCTGGTATGATTCAAGCCTTCGTCGGTCTAGGGTCGCACGGTGTTGAAAATGATATTGAATACCAGGCCAGGCTTCATGCAGAGCGGAATACACCTTTCGAAGAAGGCGAACTTATCAGTCGCAGGAGACGCACCTGCCGGAAGTTACGCAGACCACAGCCAACGGCAACTCGAATGCGCGAAGTTGGAATGCTCGCGATGGTGCCGCTGCTCGCGCTAGGTACGTTCATCCCCACATCTTCAGATTACCTCTCACCTATGTGCTCATATTCTGCACAGTAACTGAGCGTGTGTTGCGGTGCCGCACGGGTCCCAGCTTTGACGCGGTGAAGTTTGGGACCGGCGAGCCCTCGTTGAAGTCTGAGACGCGCGCGCTTGTTCGCGCTGCCTGTCGGCCACATGCACGTGCGGCTGCTGTTGCTCGCATCGGACATGTCTTGGACCCTCTTCGCCCGTCAGCGTAAGACTCCCAGTTCAGTATGAGCGAATGCGAAGGGAGTCGACGCTTAGACGGGCCGCAGAGACGTCGCTGATAACCCTCATATGCTACCTACAGGACATACCTGTGTGTGGTACAGACGACTACCTACGGCGACCGAGCGAGGAACACTGACATCGCATGTCGTCACGTCTCTGCTCCGTCCTCGTGGGTAGTCGTTGGCGTCGAACCTTCGTTCACGGACATTCTCCATCCTCTCGATCTGTTCCCGCGAGTTGTCGGGCGGCAGGTTGCGCGCGTGCGGGTTTCATGGCTGTTGCCTGGCGCGGGTGAATGCTTGGGCAGTCAGATCGGAGTTTCGTATCGTCGCGTGTCCGGCTCGCTTACTTTGAGGCATACATCCGTGTTTCCATGAGTCATGTTCCCCGGGATGGCCGTGGGTGTATGCAGTGAGTTCGATGGAGTCCCGGGTCAATGGACGCTGCAGTGTCCGCCATGGCACATGCGACGCCTTCACTCTCGGTGATAGTTTGTGGAGTCTACCTCGTGCGCTCGCTAATGTCTGGCCTTTCAGGGGCAGTTCATTTGACATTTCTATCTCATTTGTGTCATAGAATGCATCTCGTATTTTAGGATCGGAGCCACTCTCGTAGGACTCTGCAAGATCTAGCCAGCGCACTTGTAGGCACCATGAGGCCGAAGACTAGCGCTTGTTCGTCTCTACAGTATACGTAGTTTGAGAGAGAGGTGCACTGCCTCCCAAGCCCATAATTCGGTATCGAATCGGCCATGCCACTCACTCCATGTTGCGCCACTTAGAGATGGCATTATGCACAATTGCGATTCATTGTCATCTCCGCAGGAGCTCTTCACGTACACAAAGAGTTGAGCGGAAACGGCCGAGTCCATGTGCCTTCTCCTGTGAGCGTCTCAACGAAGCCAAAGCTTCGAATTCACTGCCCCGCACTCTGATTGCTTGAGACAGGTCCTGCTACGCTCGTACCGACTCTAGTCCCCCCACTGTACAGCGTCGAAATGCCGGACCCCTCCAGCAACCCGACGATCCCAGAGAGCCAATGGAACAAGGTATGTAGGCCGCCCAAATTCGTCCATTGTGGTACTCAGTATTGAGTACCGTGGACGACAATCACAGGGAGCATCTGATGCGTTATGGAGGGCTGGAGAACATGGGACAGTGACTGTGTATTATCCCGAAAAGCCCAGTTCCCCTTCCACAATAGGCAGGACACCCTCGCGCGCAATCCGCCCTCAAGTCATTCTTAATTACTACGCTCAGAAGGTAAGTCAGGGCATTGGTAGTTCGCGTGACGACAACTCATAGCTGCCCCACATAGTATTCGAGCACCGGAAGGCTTAGGCGCACTAAAAACACCCCTGGCTCGGATTCAGGGCGGAGTCGCAGACTCAGTGGCACGACAAAGACATCAACGAGCGCCTACGTCGTGGTACCCGTGGTGCCACACGGTCGGTCGAGTGCAGCCTCAGCTCAGTTGACTCGCCCTGCAATGGACCACTTCTTCGAGTCTCGTGGATCAGATTCCATTCACCACTTGTCGCTCTCTGCGTCAACAAATTCGCAGTGTACGCACCATTTCCGATGCGATTGCAATGGCGGCCAGCACTACATTCGCAACTGCTCCTCTGTGATATTCCACGATGGTGTCGCGCCACCCCAGGAGGAAGACCACAGCCTCTCCGGGGGCCGTTACGCTCACGCGGTCGAGGAACCAGCTAACACACCTTCTACCAGTGCCTCCGAGGACGATGGCCTCAGCCTTGTCGGGAGCGACTACGAGTACTCCGGTCCCGAGCAGCATGATGACGAAGACAGCATCTACGGGGACAACTGCGGATATTCTGTTGAGGAGCCAGCTGACACGCCTTCTACCCGTGTCTCTGAAGAGGATGACCTCAGCGTTGTCGAGGGCTACTACGACTACCCCGTAACCGAGCAGTACCAGGTCGGGGACAACTACGGTCGACCCGCCTTGGGGTTAGCGAAGCCGCCTTGTACACGTGTCCCTGAGGACGATGGCCTTAGCCTCGTCGGAGACAGCTACGACTACCCCGTTCCCCAGCAGTACCAGGACGATGGCTCCAGCCTCGTCCTCGTCGAGCACAGCTATAACCATCCCGTTCCCGAGTATTCCCACGACGATGGCCCCAGCCTCGTCGGAGACAACTACGGTCAACCCGTCGAGAGGTCAGCGAGGCCGCCTTGTACCCGTCTCTCCGAGGACCATGGCCCCAGCCCCGTCGGAGTCAGCTACGACTACCTCGTCCCCGAGCAGTACCAGGACGATGGCTTCAGCGTCGACGAACACAGCTATGACCATGCTGTTCCCGTGTATGCCCACGACGATGGCCCCAGCCTCGTCGGAGACAGCTGCATCTACACCGTCCCCGAGCAGTACCATGTCGATGGCTCTAGCCTCGACGAACACATGTGCTCCGGTTATCTCGTTCCCCAGCAGTACCAGCACGATGGCCTCGTCGAAAGCAACCATGACTGCCCCGTCACCGAGCAGTACCAGCATGGTGGCCCCAACCTCGTCGAGCACAGCTATGATCATCCCGTTCCCGAGCAGTATCAGGACGATGGTCTTGTGGGGGGCAGCTACGACCACCCCGTTGTCGAGCAGTACCAGGACGATAATCGTATACCGGCCGGGGGCGGTTATCACTACACCGTTCCCGAGCAGTACCAGGATGATGGCCGCAGCCTCGTCGGGGGCTGCTATAACAGCTACGAGTCCTCGGAAGATGACCATAGCCTCGTTCGTGATAGCTACGTCAACCATAAGGAGGCGCCTCCTCCTTCGCCATCTACACATGTCTTTGAGCAGTTTACGACACCAGAGGACCACCGTTCACAAATGCCTTACTCATGTTCACAACATGATTCCTACAACGGCTCCTACACCGGACAGCTCGGCACAAATCCCTCGTCCTGCCAACAGCTTATGTCGACTGTGAACTCGGCTTTCACCGCGGTTGAGATCGCCTCTCCCGTGAACTATCCTATGCTGGGCGCGGCTCATTATTAGCCAACTCCTGGCGATCTGACTCAGGTGCGATTGAGTGTCTGTGGCGGCTTATCAAATACTGTCTGGTTGCTGATCATGACGGGCCATATACAGGAGGCTGCCGCACAAACCTTTGCGCATCTCTGCATCCCGTAAGGACAATGAGACTTCGGGATTGGTCCCATCATAGATTCTGCGAAGACAATGAATCCCGCCTGACAACTAGAGGCATGTCTGAGCCTGACGCCACTTCTCATGTAACGATTGAAGAACTTCATAGGGCTCAGCAGCTCTCCATTACGAGATAAAGCATTTCGCCGCTGAATCCGCGCCGCGATGGAGGCAAGGGGCAAATTGCTCGCCTACTAAGACTCAGACGCGGCCTCCCGGTGCGAGGGCGACCTCAATTACTACTAACATCATGCAACGGTACTATATTCGCGTCTCCTCAGACAGTGGCCGGCGGGACATCTCGACAGCCATACCGTCTGGTAGGATGTCAAGCTCAGCATACACCGAATCTACAGCTCGGCACATAGCGACACCTTCGCCCGTTCTCGCTCGCGCCCGGGTGCCGTAGATGCCCTGGGCACTTTGCCGGCACTCAGTAGCACTGAGGACGCCTGCGTTGGTGGAAGCCTGCTAGCATGTTGTCATTGCTAGAAGCCTCGAAGGCACCGAAAATTGGAGGATGAGAGTTTCGTGTCAGAGCCGGCGTGCATCGTCGCGCGAGAGCCGCGCCGGGAAAGCGCGAGGCGGGACGCGGAACAGTCAGTACCTGGCAAGAAAAGGATTCGAACCCACAAACAAAGGAGATGTGAGTAAGCAAGGGCGGTTTCCGTAGACAACTGCGCCACGGGGCATTTAAACACTGGCCTCACTTAGCATATGGCATACCCAGTGTATGGAAACCTTTCGGTCCACGCGGACGGCTGCTGAGCGCTCAACACCACGTGCACGCAAACTCCCCCGAGCCTCCGATTTTTTGGTGATAAACATCGGCATGTCTGTGGTCGACGGTTTCCCCATACATCAACGGTCGAGTGCTTCTGAATTGCACGACATGAGTTCTATCCAAGTGATCTGACTGTCGGTCCATAGCTCCTGGAAGCGAGACACAAACCACAATGCAAACTGCTAGCGCTCTTCTTGAGAGTAGGCACATTGCAAATGGTACTATGCCTCCGTTGTGCAGCGTGGTTCCAACTCAGGCTCAGATAGCACTTCAAGCCAACTCACTGCCACGGTTCAAGCACATCTTCATGTGCAGTCAAGGCCAAGGCCCAAGACACAGCGTGCACAGTCGAATACTGATGTGCGCAATGCTGGTGCATGGTCCTGACGAACATTGTGCGGCTACTTGACTGGTGTCCCTCATCTTCACACCTGAGAATACCCTTATCCCCAAAATGGCTGGTTTGGAGGAGGTAAATACAACTGCAAGTATATAGCCCTTATTCCATTTTCGTTGTGGTCGGAGGTACGCCTCAACTCGCCCGCAAAATCAGCTTCACTGATCCTGATACTCTCTGCAGGCCAGTTTTCGGAAAAAGAACACTTAGAACAGAAGGCAGGTTCATGATTTGACACGTCACACGGGCACCATGCATCATGCTGCTTAGCGGTCGCGTTGAGTCACATTAATAGTAATACTTCGCGACATCACCAAGACATCATCCCATCCCCTCACGGCGAGCCTCCGAGGGCTTATCCTGCCTGACCCAAACAACCAAACCACACTCTAGAACACCATTGGGAACAGGCTATGCACACTTTGACATCGTGAGCATTTTCTGTATGTCTCTACGATCAATTTGCCTCTTGCACCGCTCACGGATTCTTCTCAGATCCGTGCACACCGACTGGTAGTGCATTATACGGCGTGACCATCGCATGCATAGATGTGCACATCTCCAACGACCCGGGGTGTATAGTTTGCCATCAGAACGTACCACTCAGGTTTATGCAGTGAACTCGTTCCTCGCTCACCTGGATGTCGGTCCGTTGGAACTCCATGTTTGTCACTCAGTACATCACCTTTAGGGTATGTGACTGTTGCTCGTAGATGCCTATCCTATCAATTTTTAAGGAAGGGACTGATAGGGCTTGACCACCATGACATTTTGGCTCGGGACAGACAGCATAGCGGGAGGATAAGCCATGAGGCTCTTCTAATGGCATCCGCAGCGGCAGATGCTCAAGTCCAAGTATTCCTTCAATCTGAGGATGACCCCTGCATCTGGGAACGAGACCTTGTTTGTCTTGCTGGTAGCATGAGAGTCGCATGTTGCACATCACACACCTCAGTCCCGGCAGCCAGGCTCTCCGCTTCGCTGGATGCATATGAGTGGTCTGCCGGATGGGGCCTCCCTTAGATATCCCTTGATATATTGGCTTCGCCCTCTGGCATTTGCGACGGCTCTCAGGGTGTATGTTCTGTTCCACCTCTCTCACTTGTGCTTGCGCTCTGACTTCGTGCATGTACGCGAACATAGTCGATATATCGAGATACGACACTGTCAGCTGAAGCCGCCGTCGCATCCGAGCATGGATTGCAATCGCAGTTTGGACGATGAGCTTGTGAACATGGCGAATACGGTGTCCCGCTGTGAACAGCATACACAGATAGGTACTGAATCTCATCCCTCGCAAAATCTCAATCCCTCAGAAGTGGTCAATGTGTGGTTTTCCACATCGTTCATTCACCTGAACTCGGCCTTTACCGACACAGACACCTGTATTCTTATAGCCAAAGACTATTTTACGGGTGTCTGTTCCTTTCACGTTGGAGCTTATCCTCCCTTTGCATTGTGCGAGCCTCCTGCTGTGCCGCGTGTTGTAGTCGGCCGTCCAGTTGGCGTCTCCATTGCCTATTTAGCCAGTCAAAGCGCCCTCTTCCCTTTCCATATTCTCGCTCGCATTCCATGCTCGCTCTACGATACAGATCTTTAGCTTACGTAGTCAATCGATTGCCCGCAGACACTCTCTCAAAACTTCCCGTCGTGTAGAGCTCCCCTCATTGTTCTCTTCCTGGAACACTGAGGTGAGCTTCTTTTCCCATGTCCGCTGTTGTTCCCCTTTTGCTCACGCGCTAGTAGAATACACTCGTTTCATTACAGGTATCTACGCTATGCTAGCTATCATCGTTCTCTTCCCAGAACACTGAGAATACACTCGTTTCATTACAGTCTCCCTCGCGCCGGCTCAGATCCTGTCACTGCGTCTCATTCGAGGGATCAAGTGGTGCTGTATACGGCGAATGTGCACATGATCCAAAGCTCGTTATCACCCGGGTCCTCAAAGTTCTATGATGCCTTGGCTCCTTTCAAGGCAGTAGCCCCACTCATTTCTAGCAGACATATTTTTTGAGGCTGTGCGCGAGGGTGCAAGCCGAGCTGATGTACTCGTATGCGAACCCTTTGCCACCCATACTTGCACGAACACTGACCTGTGTGTCACCTAACCCCTCCCGACCCCACCCCTTGAACACCAAGTTTAATGGGTGCAACGTCGCAACAGTTTGACACCGATATACGATGTGGTCCTGGAGGGGTGGGTGGGGGCAAGGACGAGCTCCTGCTGCTCGGCAACAGCAGCTCATTCACATCAGCTCGGCAGCCTCGGCTCGAGCCCCAGGGCACAGCCTCAAACAATATGTCTGCTAGAAATGAGTGGGGCTAGTGTTGTGCAGGTCGGGCAACCTTTCGAAAGGTTGCTGATGTGACTTCTGAAAAGTCGGATGACGGTTGGCAACTTTGAAGGTGACCCGACCTTTCTCATGAGTAGTAGGCACCAGGATCTATCGGGCCGTCCTGCACGCCAGTGTTCCTCAAGCTCCCTCTCTCTCATATGCTGATCATTCTCTCCCTTCCCACCATCGTTGGACACAGTAGTAGCTTATCATGTACAGGACACTCTCGAGATAAAATGCGAACTTTTTCGTGCAACTTGGTTGTGCAGCCCCCACACCTCTGAGTCACTCGAGCTTGTCTCTCTGACTTCCCCAACCCGGGTCCCCAACATCTTGCTTCCAACTCTCCCTGCATACTAGTAGTCACGTCTCTGCCTATGGCCAGCCGTAAAACGGGTTGTCACCGCAACTGGTACTGAGCATACTTCCATGATCATCTGGGGATTATCGTGGGCGAGGCTGGGTCAAAGACTGCTGGTGGAAAGGTCATTGTTTACTGCGCAGAACACATGAAGCACAACATCGAGGAAGAGTGGCAGTCGGACAACCGGTTAGTACATGAGGGACAGTGTTCTGAGGTCCACACTGAAGACGCGATTAAGGCATACTGTATGTGAAATCTTGAGGCATGTTACTGACCAGGCAAATTGACTGCTTATCCTGCAGTGTAGACTTGCAATATGCAGACTGATCATGTCCGTGGCTACCTACACAGTCGCCATATGACCCTTGTTGCCCATTTGAAGACATGTCCATTGTGGGAGAGATTATTCACAGCTTAGATTCGCAGGGCTCCGCGCTTCCAGGCATGTTGGGCAAGCGAGACGTGCACACGTGATTGTGTCGTGGTGGTGGCGGATAGCTAACACGCAGGTTCCCCACATCTCACGCCCGAGCTCAAGTCGTTCTAAACGCTCTCACACCATCAAGACCTGTCGACACTCATCAAGACATAGGAACACGAAGCAGAACAGTGGGCGGCTGGGTTCGGATCTGTATATTCCATATCGTGCGCTCACCTACTTCTTCAGTCTTCTGTTCAGTTCCCTCTCCAGTTCGGACATGGCTTCGTCTTTCATCACTTCTCTTCATCCCTCTCTCAGTGCTCTCGCTGTCTCCCTCTCCCCATCTACCTTCATCGCAGACGTCGAGCTACACAATTCAGCTAGCGGCAGAGACGGTAGGCTGCAGACTTCGACGGCAGTGTCCACCCGCGGCTGAGGGCGGCAGTTGCACGTGTCATGGTGACACCCCGATTGTATGTCACGCCGAGTCATTCCTCTGTCAGCGACCCGAGGAGTAAGGCTTCTTCATTCCGGTGGATTGTTCTTGTTCTCGGATGGGCACTCTTAGCTACATGCTCTCTCTCAATTGTCACGATGTGATGTGGTGGGGCCCCGGCCTAGAGAACGGTCTGTGGGGCGCCCGGGTTTCGTATTTGTATCGCTGAGCGACATGCTCGCAATCCAGTTTTCCCCACCTCAGCTCTGGACCAAATTCTCCTCGCCCGTCGCATCAGTCGTATCCCCGGATCCCCGTATCCCCATCTCGTCCGTATCCCGGCGTGTCTGACTCAAGTATCGACCTCCGTCCTGCACTACAGCTCAACGACGAGCCGACGGCTGACCTGCAACAGCTCGACAACACGCCTTGAACCACATTCCTTCCACACTGTATCAGCTGCAGGATGTCCGGTCGCATGCCGTTGCGGATGAGCAGCTTGAGAAGCAGCAGAAGCAGCAGCAAAGCGGCAGCGGCAGTTACTACCACCCGTATGCGGCACCAGGTCTGTCTGTCTACTACGAC
This sequence comes from Cerioporus squamosus, assembly GCA_022592435.1. NCBI lineage: Eukaryota > Fungi > Basidiomycota > Agaricomycetes > Polyporales > Polyporaceae > Cerioporus > Cerioporus squamosus. Next base: position 145,858 of record JABYQS010000071.1, read on the forward strand.
AGTGCATCTCCATCGAGCACTCGATAATCTATGCCTGTGACTCTGCAGTCTTGGGTTCCAGGTCTATACCCACCCTATGGAGAACCTGGACCATCAGCTCTGAGTCACTCTCCTCTGCACACCCCGCATGCATGCCCGTTCCGCTAGTATGGGCTCTCTCCCCCCGACTGGCTCTGCACCATTCGCTTTTCCTGTGTTGCCATGGGTTGGGAACATGTCGGAGCTCCAGATGCCCCACAGTGAACCATTGCAAGCAACACCGTCCCCGTACTCCCATACTAGTCAGACAGTATTCATCTTGGATGATCCACCGCTTGCAGGACTGTCGTCATACTCCCTCCCCCTTACTAGCTTGTTGAACCCATGCACGCACAACCCACCACCACCTCTGCCAGTGACCGTTTCACGAGATAGAGCCTCTGACTTTGCATACCCGCTCCATTGGAACAAGGGTCGACAGGATCACTTTGAGTCACTCCTCATGCAGTTCACTGCTTCCGCCAACCTCCCGCTCAATTGGGTCCATGACCCCGTTCTCCACACAATTGTTGATGAGTTCATTCCACCTGCAAAGGTGCCGAGCCGGAAGGTACTGACTACGCATCTGCTCCCGAGTGAGCTCAAGAAGTATCGTTCAGCTGCAATGATGGCCCTTGACACTGAGGATGGGGAGCGTAATTGTTCATGTTCACTGCTAAACACAAGGTTAGTACTGCAGTCGTAGACTCAACTGCAGCCACACACTCATCAAGTTGACTACTAGGTATACACTGTTCGCGTTGTTGATGCCTCGAACGAGTGAAAAACAGCCAAGCTCTTCCTTGGTCACATCGAGGACATGCTCAAAGAGCTCGACACCAATTGGTCAGTCGTTGAGGTTATCGGTTTCACATCTGATGCATCCGGAGAGTCATGGAAAGCCCGCATCCTGCTGCTCAAGAAGTATCCACATCTCATCATCCTTGACTGCTACGCACATCAGGTCTGTATGCTTGCACCCATTCGGGTCCATGTCTGACCTAGTATACCATTACTTTGTAGATCAATCTCATCGTCGGCAACTACTTGGAAAGCAAGAGTACCTTGCTGAAGGTCACCAACCGCGCTGACCAACTCACTGCCTGGCTCCACCGCTGCACTCTTGTCCTGAGTTGCATCCAAGAGCGGCAGCTAGCGAAGGGTCAGAAAGCAGCCTCTGTTCTCCACCCCGTCAAGATGCGATGGATGTCTCACTACATCGCATATGCCCGTGTGCTCTACCTAGGACCTACTTTGAGAGCTATCATCGCAGACAACGAAGCGAATGGTCCAGGGCACCCAACATTCCTTTCTGGCATCAAGAAGCCCGATGCGAGGAAGCAAGCACGGAACATGATTCAGATTCTCAAGGATGGCCAATTTTGGCATGATCTGAGCCGGTGTGTACTTACTCTGTTGGCGAGACGTCTAGTAGCAACCTCGACTGAACTGGCAACTTCACACAGTGTCAAACTCTATCTCGAACCTCTTGCGATTGCAGCAAACATTGCTCAGTCCGCACACTGCCGCCTGGACCAAGTGCTGCTCACATTTGGTTTTCTGTACTCCCGCTTCACCACACTGTGTGCTGAGATGGGTGACACCATTGGTGTCGACGCCATTCTTGCGAGCATCGAGAAGCAATGGGCAAAGTCAGATCAAGCTGTCTTTGTACTCGCAGCGGTTCTGAACCCCTTCAACATGCTTCAACCCTTCCAACTGTCTCGGCCTGAGTTCATTGGGCTTAAGCTCAAGGAGCTCGTGGTCGCATTGTGGAAGTGCCTCTTCCGTGCTTGTCAAGCCCCATCCACGCTCATTGGTACTTTGGGATTTTCCTTAACCATCCTTAAGTGCGCGATTAAGACGGTTAAGGATGGTAAGAGGCCTTGAGACGCCCACAAGCACAGCCACGACAGACGCTGCGGATTCTAGCCTGCCCCCACGCACAAGTCTTCGTTCACCAAATCTGCAGCTCTTACCATCACCAAAACTTCATAGGACGGTAGCCTTGTATGAAGAGAGCATGCTTACAAAGTTTTAGCCGAAGCCAACTTGAAACCATCAAGCACGAGCGTGACGCGGGAGGCTGGTAAGACCCGCTAAGGTGCTAAGATCGTAAGGGATTTCCCATCCTACTGATGGCTCGGCCAGGAGCTGGATGACTGTCTCAGTGGCACAGGCCCTTGCTATTCATTGCTCAAAACTTGCCTCGCACAGCTGCAGGCGGACATGGAGAGCATGGTATGCAGTCAGTCACTGACTCCATGAGATGCCACATTACTTACGCACCTGTTGTACTACAGGGCATTGATCCTGATCCCTTAGAACTCTGGCGGTCACTGAACGCACCTGGTCAGAAGGTTGTGTTATGGACACCACTCTCCCGGCTTGCATATTGCCTTCTATCAATCTGTGCAAACTCCGCCACCTGTGAACGACTCTTCAGCCTCTTTGGCCAGCTGCTCACCAAGCTCCGTAACCGCATGGCCACCAAGCAGCTCACCCAGCTCGCTGAGCTGAGGCTCCATGTCCGGGACGAGTATGCACAGACACCGGAGAAGAAGGAGGTGCTGAAGCATCACTTTGGTAAGCTGTCTGACCCACCCAAGCCAGACAGTGCATCCCAAGACACAGCAGAGGAGGAGCCCATGCATAACAGGATCTGAGCCGGTGCGAGGGAGACTGTGAACAAACGAGTGTATTCTCAGTGTTCCGGGAAGAGAACGATAATGGACTAGCGTAGCGTAGATACCTGTGAACAAACGAGTGTATTCTACTAGTGCATGAGCAAAAGGGGAAACAATGGCAGACATGGGAAAGGAAGCTCACCTCAGCATTCCGGGAAGAGAACAATGAGGGGAGCTCTACACGACGGGAGTTTTAGAAGACTGTCTGCGAGCTATCGATGGAGTACGTAAGCTAAAGATCTGTATCTAAGAGCGCGTACGGAATGCGAGCGGAAGCACGAGAGGCAAGGGCGCTTTGACTAACAAAAGAGGAAGACGAGACGCCGTCGAGACGGCCGACTACAACAATGCAAGAAGACAATGACGACAACAACATCTTTGCAGCCGGCAAAGGTACCAATCTAGATGACATTGAGACACCATCCGGAGAGCTTTGCGAGATTGTGGACACATTCCACCACCTCGCAGTGGATGATGACTGCAAGGAAATCACCACTTCGGCTCAGTTCTACTACACCTGCACAACATCTGCAAAGTTCCCATCAAGGATCTCTTCGACTTCTCGAACACATCTTGGGTCCGCCGCATGCAGCATGAGTAAAACCCTGAATTTATGAGTGAACTTAGCTTATCTTAGGACGACTTAGGAGCAATAAGAGCCCTAAGATCGGCGCTTATGGGCGCCAAACACGCGTGGCTGTGCACTCCCAAGTGGCCCCAAGGCCGGTCTTGTTCGTCGCCTTTGATCTCGCTCAAATCATGTCCGTTTGCCGTGAAACTTGAGCAGTGTGTTCACTGCATGCCCACGTACGCTCCCTCAAAATTTCATACAGAAAGGTCCACGTCACGCAGAGATATCGCGGGCGCCAGAACCTGCTAATATCAGCTAAGATGCTTAAGTACGCTGATAAATTCGGCCATTTACTGATGAGAAGTATGCCAGTCGACGACTGGATGACAAGTTGGAGATGTACGAGCTCTTGGACTTGGATGCAGAGGACGAGGATGACGACGAGGACATACAGGAGCTTGCTCAAGCTATATTGCAGCCTTAGTTTGAACATGAACGATGTACATGTGCAACACCGAGTAACCCGAGTAACAGGTTGCGCCCGTGTGCCTGAGCGCCCGCTGACCTTTCCACATCGGGAACGGTCATGGTCGCATCAGCGACCTTTTACCCCGACCCTCCGACTTAACAACCATCGCCCAAAAGGTTGCACGACCCGCACAACACTGTTTCAAGGTCCAGAGGGGCCTGCCCGAAAGGTTTGGGGTTACGAGGAAATAAACCCTCGCGGAGGTACTGTAGAGTTTCGACCGATGCGGCGCGTCACAGGTCACAGGGACCTCCGCTGCACCGCATCGTGCTGTAGGTCACAGGTCACGGCCCCTTTGGGGCCCCCATTTTCGTGTTTTGGCTTGGTTTTCAGGCGTTTAGCAGGCCAAATCAGGCAAATTTTGGGCGCCTCCGCTCCGCTCCGGCGACTGCGGGCGGTTACAGGTCACACCCCGCTGGGGCCTGCACCGCATCGGTCGAAACTCTACAGTAGAGAGAGGTATTCGAGGAGGTGTCGAACTTGATCATGATAGAACATCACACTACATGTCGTGAAAAGAGAGAAAAGAGAAGGAGAGGGGAGAAGGAGAGAGAATAGACCACGGAGGTGACAGAGGCCAACCGAAAAGAGAAGGGAAATGAGGAGATGAGGTTGAACACACCAAGTCATCAATGAGCGCTGTACGCCTCGAACTGTCGAGTGGCCTTCACAAAATCCCAGACGGCAGTGCGAGCATCGGTAGTGCGAGCATCTGAGTGCTACGCAACGACAGCGGCCTTTGACAGCAAGACAGTCACATGCCTGACAACGACAAATTGCCGACAGCTGAGCACATGTAGTACTAGTGGGCGACCGTACGCGGCTGGCAAGTCAGACACGGGTCAGTGGACCGATTGCCGAGATGCGGTGGCACTTCGACCTGCCCGTCTGCTCTCTCTACGACTTGCTAACCTCGGCTTCCTTTCTCTTCTCGGCGACAATCGCAAGCATCCGGATTTGATTCCCTGCAGGCCATTCTCCTCTCCGCCTGCCATCTATGGCAGCTCGATCTCGTCTCTCCATCTTCTCCCTCGCGCCAACTCCCTCGTCGTCTCATCCCATCATCCATTCGTGCCACTCGCTAACGCGTACGGTGCGACGGCATCGAGGTTCCGCTGGCGTCGCCTTCGCGTTGCAGCCATGCAGAACACGTACGCCTTCTCTTCTCGGCGACAATTGTATGCATCCTCTCCCGGCCAGTCTCCTTTGCGCCTGCCATCTATGGCAGCTCGATCTCGTCGACGTCTCTCCATCTTCTCCCTCGCCACCTGTTCGTGCCGCTCGCTAACGGTCCCCCGGCTTCAAGGTTCCGCTGCTGTCGCCTTCGCGTCTCAGCCTGCCATGCGCAATTCCTTCCACGCACGTCACTCCGGCCCCCTGGTCTCCAAGTTCTCACAAGCTCTACGGGCGACTCACGCGCACGCGCCGCCAGTGCAGCGTTATCTCAGATCCTTGCAGCGGGCACGTCGGCCTTCACGCGTTCACTTTACTCGCCCAAAGCTTTGTCAGCAAGGGCGGGGCGGCGCCCGTCCGTGGCCCCGTACGTTGCTTGCGCTCCGCCATCCCGCCTGCGCAGCGCTCTTCTCCCCGTCCCCCGTCCTCCGCCAGCCTACTTTCGTCGACACCGGCATCTGCATCTACTCTCGTCGGGATAGCAAGGCGTGCACATCGGCGGTGGCTTGCAGTCGCACGTCCCGGACGCATGCGGAGCTGCCGAGCACCGACCGCACCCGGGCCACTGGCAGCACCGCGAAGCACCTGCTACGCTTCAAGTGTTGCGCGGCGCTATGTCATCTGCGAGGTTAGTTGCCATACTCTTACGGCGGCGAGACATGGGCACTGATCATGACTCGTGCACGTGGCTCCCTCGACCTATGCTATTGCTAGTAGCCGTGGTCAGAGCATCATCTTCGCCAGTCCACCGCTCGACCGCCGTCCTTCCAGCCTACCTAATCCCGCGCCGGCTTCCACGTTCCTCCCCGTTGCCATTGAACGGCGTGCAGATGGGCAGCCGCTTGCGACCGCACGCCCCGGACGCATGCGGAATACCGAGCGCCCCCGGGCCAGCACCGCGCGCGAAGCACCTGCTACGCTTCGGGTGCCGCCCCGCCCCATGGATTCTACGAGGTTAGCTGCGATGCTCTCTCAGCGGCGAGACGCGGTCGCTGACTCGCGCACTGCTCAGCGGCACATGGCTCCCTCGGCCACCTTCGGAGTCTGCCTTGCGACGTCGCGATCGACAGCGGCCTCCGCGCTGGAGTTGAGACCTGTCTTTGTCGACTCGCTCACGCCATGCTAAAGCGGGCCCATCGAATCCTTTCGTTTCCGGACGAACATCGCCGTATATACAGCCTAGAAACGTCATCGGTCGGTCTGCATGATCTCCCGAGGGTTCTGTCCCTCCGTCGCACTTAGACGGCGAAGGGCTCGTCATTGGACTGTGGGAAGTTGCCGTAGGTCGTTGTCAGTACTGGCAGACTCCTCGAGCTCAGACAGCTAACCACGGCGATGTACAATCGCCAGTATCTCTCGCGTTGTCTTCGGTCGTCACTCAATTTGCGTCGCCCGGCGACGTGGCGTTCGGGGCTGCTTCCTGAACCCCGCCATCGTACATATAGCATAGCCATTGTTCCGGGCTTTGCGTGAAGGGAGATTGGGGATCGTTTCTTGCCTTAAGCTTCATACTCGTGCATTTTACTTGACTTATATGGAACGAACTACCATTATTAACGTACCTACGCTATCGGAGATCTACTCCTAGTTCAAGCTGAACTCAAATGAAGTTCACTCGCTGCGACCGCTATATAAATGTTCCGGAGCCGTCTGCGGTCATAGCACAGCGGACGATGAACCCACAGTATCCAAGGTGAGCAGCATGCATAACCTTGAATCAACGGCTTTCGGCAACTGGCTTTTGTGCCTGAGGTCTTCAACTCAGGCTCTCGGTGACATTGTGCGACTCGCCGTGCTAGTTCTGATCCTCTACGCCGCGCGAACGTGTTCGCAAGATCATGGCCTAGAGAACTGGGTATGCCGGGGGTTGTGGATATACAGGGAGCGTATCCTTCTGCCGATATGGCAGACAATCATATCGTGCGCCCATGCGACCGCCCAACACCTCTCAGGACTCGGGCTACCACTGGGGCATCGCCTCCTGCAATTGTAACGGAGTGCTGTGCTAACAGGCACGCTCGCAACGATTAAGGTACGCATGCATGCCTGATTGTTCATCAATCCTGGTAATGGCTATACTTATGACACATGCAGAGCGACGGAGGCCAACGAGAAAGTAAGAGATACATGGACGAAGCCTGTGGCGCACTCCCGACGAAGTGCATCGAATCACATCCGCTCCCGTAGCTCTGACACTCGACTCTCCAGGCCCTCTACAAGGGCACGATGTTCCTCTGCTTCCTTCTCCAATTCGTCCATCGTGCGCTCGATATCGTGGAGTGTGTCACGGTTGAGCTCATTCAGCCCCATCTGACGTATCTTGATAATTTTGGACCGCCGGTCAGCAGAGAAGAGCTGTTGCTCTTCGTTTCTGATTAGGTCATACCATCGCTTGAGCTGCACATCCAGGACGGCACTCTCCCGAGTATGCAGGTGTGCCGCCTGGATGGCCGACAATTGACCTTTGAGTTCCATGACCAGAGACTGATGAAGGGTCAGCACGGCGCCTGTGATGCGGGACATGCCTGCCTGCCTTCAAAGTCGGCCCAGAGTTACTGGATTCCACGGCGTCCACGAACTCTTGCATCCTGTGAGAACTGATTTAGACGGTGTTGTGATGGCAAGAGACTGGTGCTTACATAGTAATGATGCTCTCCATCGATTGCGAACTCGACGGAATTGGGTTGGAGATCTCCCGGATGGAAGCAAGTAGTCGTTGGCAGCAGGAAACGGCGTCCGTAGACAACATAGTAGACTTGTCTCCTCGTAGCATGACCTTGGTGGTCCGCAAGATCTCGGTGCGACAGACTGGGCAGAGTCGCGACCCGACCCTGCAATGCATTATTATACAGGGCGAACAGAACAAATGTCCTTTTCGGTGTAGGCATCATCAGTACGGTTCGAAAGTTGTGCAAGAATAGCGACGATGCATACCGCATTGTGTCGCGACTGCAGCTTTGACTTCCGCGGCTCGCAGCGGGTCGCGACATATAGGGCATTGGATGTGAGTGCTCTGTGATTGAGACATGTGGTTGAAGAGGTGACGGACGACGAGGACGGCTGCTGATGGTGCAGCTGCACATCTTTATGGCCGCGACCTCAGTGGCACCAGGAAGTACATCCCATATAAGGTAGGTGGAACGGAAAACTCTGTCGATGACGTCGGCGCGCGTCTAGCGGACGGAACTGACATGCGCGCGTCAAGGATGTTCTGGATATCAGCCACAAGTACTTACGTAGCTCGAGGCCTCATGGTCAGCGCACTGGAAACAACTGATCATGAGGCAGGCGGGATTCGACCATTGATCTTGGCGGACATACTCAGACTGGCCGACTGCGTCCTTCCCTCGCGGTGAGGAGCAATAATGGATTTGTTTGCTTAGGTAGCTAGACAAAGCGGTGAGTTAACTCACCCCAACTGAGTGTTCACAAAATATTTGAAGTGTCTTACCCGCACTAGTACTGATGCATGATGGACCAGTGTCACCCAAATGACCGTATACTTAGGTCGAACGTCGCAACCGTCTCGAGTCGGACGCGGCCAGCCTCGAGACCGGGAGGTCGAGTCCACGTCCCCGTTTGAACAACGACGGGCAGGACCGGTAGGAGACGTCCTCGTTCGCGCTCTTGAGCTCATTAGTGTAGGCCTGGTGGGAGTCTGTGAAGTAGAGAGGATTGTGGTATCCGGGCACGAGCTGACGGAGCACACAGCGGCAAGCGCACACTTTACGCGATGAGTCGAGGACATGGTGCAGATGAGGCTTGGCGAGCGCACCAGTCGCGGAATGGGTGTGGTGGATGAGCGGAGACCGGCGGACTCTAATCGTGACTAGTCCTCGTGAAGCCAATGCTAAGCGGAGAGGGGTGGAGATTCAATGCGGACCGCTGACATCAGAAAGTCAGATCCACGAGGGCGTCTGTCCGGCGGACTGTCCGCCCAGTCGGGCCGACATCCTTGAGCGCGTGCTCTGTCACCAGGAGTACTTGTAAGTAACGCTCGCGCCACCGCGCGAAGGAGGCGGGGGAGGCGGGGAAGCGCGACCAGTACTAGTCAGGGCATGGGCCACGACCGGTCACTGTGACTAATGTGTGACCTGCTACCTCTTTTGTCCGGCGGATTGACCGCCGGACAAAGTTCCTCGTCGCTCAGACGTTCTCGCTGACATGGGCCAAATGCTCGTTCTCAATTCCACCAAAACCTCCTGCGGTTAAGATCCAGTGGATAACCCCCGGCTCGAAGCGCAAGAACGTCAACCCCGCCTGTTGTGGATTGGAAGAAACACAAGCCCATTCGCATCGAATGCATCGGCGTCGCTGGAAAGGTACTGGGCAGAGGACGAGGACCCTGGTGGGCAAGGAGACAGGCGTCGTGCAGATGAGGTGAGTACATGCACAAAGTGACCGTGTTCTTGCGATTCTAATCGTCGCGGCAAGCCGCCGGAGATCTAAACACTGTCCTTCTTCCTCTCACTCGCAGTTCAGCGCACCGCCGCTTGCACGAGCACCTGATGAAGATGTGGACCTCGCTCCCAGACGACCGCCAACCGCCACCCTTTCCCGATCATCTCCACCTCTCTCATCACCTCCCTCGCTTCGCCCACTGTATGTTGAGGGTGACGAGGAAGAGGAGGACGAAGAGGACCCGGCGCCGAACCCGACCGCAGATCACCAACCCGATTTCGGGTGGTACGAACACACTGGCGCACCACACGAATCATCGCTTCCGGATGCCAAGTTGGCGCAGCAGTACTTCGAGCCCGCCAAGTATGCTACGCTGAAGAGCTGTGGGATGGTCAAGGAGAGTCGTACCCCAGTATCGAAGGACCGGACTCTGCGTCTCGCATTGCGCCAGTTCTACGAACAGCCATTCTGAGGCGGTGTACGAGACGAACCGGCGCGCGTGCATGGAAGAGCACCCGGAGCGTCAACTTTCCTCCCTCAAGAGCATCAGGCAGACGGTCGAGGAGATCACGGGCATCAAGGCTATCGTTACGGATACGAGTGCCACCTCTGCCTGTCGAGTGCGCCTTTCGAGACGAGGGGCGAGAACATTTCGCGCCACACGTTTGACACGTGCTCGTTGGACCCGCAGGTACCAGGCTCTCATGCGAACTCGGCGGAGCACATGCACCACCGGCGCAAGGTTCACTGCAGTCGAAGGCGAAGTTCATACTTACTCAACTTCTGAAGAGACTTCGCGCACTGTGACTACTTCACATATACGGGTCGTCGAACCTTCTCCCCTGCCATGGCCAGTTTCGCTCCGGATTCTCCAGGTCTGCTACCGATGCCTTCCGCCAGAACCAACTATGCAGCAAGTTTGTTTGCTGCGGTCCTATCTGTAGGTGTCAACGACGATTCGGACAAAGTCTCACGAAGCTCTGGTGCCGTCCCTAACATTTGACGACCCTTTCGGCACTGACTTTGGTATCGGCGGTCCCCAGTAACCTTCCAACCCGCCCCACCGTCGGATGTACCGCTTGTGTCGTAAACGCCATGACATCAAACACGAGACACATCGTCTGTTGAAGTGCCAGAAGGAGTGCCTGTTGCAATTGTGACGAGCGATGCGCGACCACCTCGTGCTCTTACTCAGTGAGTGTCAGTGGCTTCCCTAAGGTCGCCGACTCGTAGACTCCCGTTGGAAGACTCACAGCCCCTGGACTTGCGTGTGGGCGACTCCTCAAGGCAGCCAAGGGAGATCCGCCGCGGCCATTCTCGGCGTGACCAGGCGCGGGCATGCGGAGAGATGACCTCGACGGACGAAACCAGGCCCTGCTGCTCCTGGCAAGCCCGCCGGCTATCCCAGCGCGGTAGCTCGCCCACGCGTAACGAAGTACCGGCTGATGCGCACAAGTCGCTTGAAGATGGACTGGCTTACGACGGTCACAAAGCGTCAGGTGCGCGTATTAATCCTGCGTCATCAGGCTCTACTTGACTCAGTGTCTTTTGATAAGTACAGACCGTTCCTCAACGCAAGATGAGACGTGGTCCCGCTGTGACAAGTCCTCGTCCTCCCATTGATAGATGCCGCGTGTGTTCCATGCCATAGGACACAATGTGTTAGCACGAGACGCATATCCTCTTGAAGTGTCACAAGGAGTGCCTGGTGCAATTGCGACTTGGGGCACGGCGATTTCTTGACCTCGTCCTCTTCCTGCGCGGTGAGTGGCAGTGGCTTTCGAGTCGGTATATTCGTTGATGGCAAAGATGCTGTAGTACAAGATCCCCGTCGGCCGTTCGCGCAGCGTACTACCAAGGATACACGGCGTGTCGGGACGACTCAGGCCGCTAGTTGAGCGACTCCTCAAGACGGCGCACGGGTATCCTCCGCGAACGGTGGCGGCGGACGAATCCAGGCGCGGTCATGCGGAGAGACGACTCCCCAGAGACGAACCAAGGCCCTGCTGCTCCTGGCGACCCTCGCCGGCTATCCCAGCGCGGCAGCTCGCCCACGCGTGACGAAGCATCGACTGATGCGCACAAGTCGTCTGAAGATGGACTGGCTCACGACGGTCACAAAGCGTCAGGTGCGCATCCTAATCTGCGTCATCAGGCTCTACTTGACTCAGTGTCCATTGATACAGCCCGTTCGTCTACGCAAGACGAGACACGGTCCTGCTGCGACAAGTCCTCGTCCTCCCCGTCATTGATGCCGCGTGTGTTCCAATGCCATGGGACACATTGTGTTTACGAGTTCCCGTTGTTGCCACGTCATAAGGCAGGAAGTTCCGCGCCTACAATAACAGCAAGGATGACATAACGGCGGGCGGGCAGGTAACGTAGAGAGTGGGGTGAGGCTCGTGTAGAGTACGGTGAGCGGGCTACGTAGGATAGGGAGACGATCATGACTTAGAGGCAGGTGCAGCCCAATAGAGAGTGAGGAATGTATAACATTACGACCGATGACATAACGGCGGGCGTGCGGGTAACGTAGGGAGTGGGGTGAGGCTTTCATCTACAGTACGGTGAAAGGGTTACCTAGGATGGGGAGACGGTGAATACCTATCGGCAGGGATAACCTGACAGAGAGCGAGGAATAAATGACGTAACGACCGGACGGTGGAGGGAGGGTGACCGACGTATACTTGTTGCAACCCGGGTCGTGCAAATTGCACTCTGCAGTAGTCGATACTAAGTACTTCGACATCTATTCTCGAACCTGTTGTCATACGTGAGTTGTTGAGATGGACACAGACAACGAATGTGATCGTACCAGTTATTCACAGCGACCAAGTCGACGCCGACCTCGACCGCGATTCGAGATCGATCTGCCAAACCCGGCTTTGGGTTCCTCCGATAGTAGATCTCGAGGATGGCTTTGTGCTCGTGAGTGACCCGGGTGCGGGGCCTCTGTAGGTCATGAGGACCCCGGGTCGGCTGAGCAGAACTCAGGGAGGCATCTGCAGCTCTTGTGGTCAGAAACCTGTTGTGGAGTGAGTAAGTAACAAAGACATCGCGTGCATGTACATGGGCGGGTGGCAACTGGACGTCGCTTGCGAATTAACGGAGCTGACGCTGTGCTTCTGCCCATCTGTCTCCGTGTACACGGACTGTGGGTGCGCGTGCGGGGTGTAGAAATTGGAGGGCATGATGACGGCCTGGCCACTCTGACCGGTTCCAGCCGGTCAGTGACGAGTAGGTACTCAGCTTCGATGAAGGGAGGTCAAATGGAGCGCATGCACGGAACCCGTCATCTCGGGGAAGGCTGGTCGACATGAAGAGCACAGAAACGGATGTAGACTGGGTGTCGAGGAACTCATCCTGAGTTTTTTTATCAAGCCTGCCGACATGTCAAAGCAGAGAGCGACATGAAGCATGAAGTCACAATACGACGACGTTGAAGGCCGGCCAAAGCTCGGGCCAATGCGTTGATGTTCGGCACCCTAGGGGGAACTCGTAGGTGGTCTCATCTCATAGCGGCCGCAATAGGCTCCCGTCATCGCTTACAAGAGGCCCAAGTGAGTCAGCATGGACTGAGAGCAATGCGTTGAACAGCTATGAAGATGGCGCCTTCCCACGGCACCGAGTCTGAGCGACCAGACATTGTTCCGTGAAAGGAAGGCCGCCGCACCCAGGGCACATATACCCACTACTCGACCTGTCATGTATTCTGAGACAGTATAGCAAGAATAAGCGGCTGATACCGGTGCCTGTCTCGACTCCTGAGGGAACGAGGGCGGACGTACGAATGACTGCGATGTTCGTCCGACGAGGACTCATGCGAATCGTGCAACAGGCCAACGTCGCTGAGCCGAGCAGCCCGGCACTTCCGCGAGGCCACGCTGTAGTCACAATGACGGCGACTATCCACGCCAGCCTTCAGTCTAAAGCTGTCGATGCTGTTGCGAGCGAGTGCGTCGATACTACGCAAACTAGCGTGACCCTGCGGTACCACCACCACCTCAAGTCTGTCAGCTTAAGAAGCTCCTCCGTACTGCGACCGAGCTAGCCAACCACTACTTGCGGTGGCCTGATTGTTGCAGGATGCTCCTGGACGGTGTATAGTGCCCAACGCATCGAGCCATTCATCTGAGCCGTTGAGATGTTAGATCGGGGCAATCGAACGTCTGACGTTTATCGATTCCGTCAACCGAACGACGGACGCTTCTCCGGCGCTGAACATGCCTCGACATGGCGCCCTCTCATAGTCGACGCGGAGGTATAGGACGAAGTAGCATGTGTCATCTGCAGCGTACGACATGGACTAGATGACATGCGCCAATACAGCTAACAAGTGAAAGAGACGAACTGCTACAGCTCTGGCAGCAATTTGGCCGTTTCACAATAGAGCACAATGATCGGCCTGACATTCGCGACGTAGTAGAATCCTGGTGCTCCATGAACATGGTGACCCAAAATAGCTCCACGAGCAAATGTTCCCAGAGGAGAATCCACACGAACCGCGATCGCTCTCTGAGAGAGCAAGCCAAGCGGTAAGGGGAGGGGGAGACGTCCGAGTTGAAGCAGAACTCACCTATCCACGCGTGACACTCCTTCGCGGTAGTTGGCGGAAGACAGGCTCTCGTCGAGATCGGCATCACATAGGTAGGATGACGTCTGCGATTGATGACGGACAGCAGGCTTTTCTGCGGAAGGCGATGGACCAGGTGCTTCGGAGGAGGGGGATCCGCATGCCTCCGCGAAAAGTCTATTAAGAAAAGAAAATGACACAACCGGATCAGCGGGATGCGTTGGAGAGGCTGTAGGAGGGTAGGAGGAGGGCGGACACAGTCCAGTCGGGCAGGGGCAGGCGGAGAGGATTCATGATATTTACCGGCGCGATGGGAGCTCCGCATGCGTCCGGAGCGTGCGGCTGCATGCCGCCGTCCATATGCATGCCTTGCATTCCCAACCAGGACCGAATATCAGGCCGACCGTGACGAGAAGAGAAGCCGGGAGGACGATGGCGAACGCAACCTAGCTGAGTAGTAAGCAAGCGGGCATGATGCTCGAATTTGTAGCCTACATATAAGGAAGATACGTACTTGAGTCAACTTAGAGTCAGCATCCGTGTCTCGTCACCATAAGATCTCCCCTCGTACGTAGGTAAGTAGATTGAGATGAAAGTAGAGGCGGCGTCCACGGGGGAAGTTGGCAAGAGCTCGCAGACATGTAAGTACAGCGGATGCATGGGCCGCCTCGCTGACAAAGCCGCGCAGCTTCTAGCGCTTGGGCCTGGAGCTCGGTTTGCATGTTGACTGTTCCTGGGCCTGGGCTCGTCGGCTGGTAGTCGGCCCAAACAACTTCGTTCTTTGTTCTGCTAAGTTAAGCATACGTGAAATTGACAACTGCAAACTCTAGAACATGATCACGAAAGCCACTTGTGCGAGAGATCAAGGAGCCACGCAAGCCGCTGACGCTGATACTTGGGCTTGACGCGTACGTCCTCCGGGATAGTGACTTTTGGCCTCCTTCAGTTTGGCGCGCCGACAACAGCTACATACACTCGAAAGAGACTCCATAATTCAGCAGGACACCGCATCGTGCCGCGTGAGGCCCCACAGCCTATGTCGTAGGCGCATAAACCACCTTTCGGAGCAGCACCATCTCCTCTCGAATGGAACGGAGCATAAGCTCGACGGCGTCACGCTCGACAACGAGCCGCTCCTCGTTCTTCTTGAGGGCCACCGTCCGAGCCAAAGCAACGTCCATTGACAAGTCGGTAACCTGCTCTACCGGAAGCTCTGCTGACTAGTGCGTCGTCAGCCACAGTCGCGAGGTCCCGATCGCGAAACATGCGACTCACATAAGGCACCTCCTTGCAGACCTCGAGCAAGTGCACAGTAGCTATGTGGAGCTTGAGTGCTGCCTCTGAGTGGAGTCGATACAAGTCATCGACGTCAACTCCCGAGCCCGTCTATATATACTAATTTAAGTGGAGGATCGACAAGATGAGTGCTCGTTACTCACAGCAATGCCGTTGTCAATACAACCTACTCGCACCGCTGCATCACGGAAGTCTCTTCTCGCCATGATCCATTCCTTCATCACCGGATGGTCCATAGGAATGGCTTCCGGCCGATTGCATGGAAGGTCACGATCGCTGTGAGGCAGTCAGACTTCTGCCCTATGCATTATCGAGTAACATGCATACCTAGTGTGTTGTCCTTGGGACATGTCGACTTCACCGAGTGCGAAGCCGCAGTGTGAGATGATAGTAAACACGGCCGCAGTGGTGGTCGATCGCGAAGCGCGAAGAGCTTCAGTGGCACAAATCACTGCCACGCGCCGGCTCGTTCCGGGGATCCGGAGCGACATGCATATGGTAACTTGTAATATAACTTCCATTTCGGGATGATGTATATATATCCTTCTTGACACTGACAATATTAATCGAACGATCGCAATCATATGCGCATGCACACACGCAGATCCCAATGGAGCATGCATATGGCATCCTGCTTGACCACCTGTGGTAAAAAGAAGATCCTTCGCTTCGATCTGGCAGGTCCCAAGGCAATCCTTGCGCATGGGACTCTCCTGGTCTGCCTGTGATGCGCGAGCTGGCAGGAGAAGGAATCTGGACATGCTCGCGACATATGGGTGTACTTCGTGGGCGCAGAATCCGAGTCCGGAGCTCGAGGAAGATGAGACCATGCGGCATGATGTCAACTCCGATTGGCGGCAATCACCGAGCTCGGTTCGGGAAGTTCAACTGAGCGCAGTCGCTGGTTGGGATTCAGTTGCAACGTTGAACTACGTCCTCCTCCTCATCCTTCTCCTCCCGCATTTTCCTTCAATTCTCTTGTCACTCTCCAGATATAGACATGCCCAGGATCCTTCCCGTGTATCATACCCACGGCAACGTCGCCATTCTCAGGGCCATCCCCAGCCATCTCTGCGGAGGGAAGAGCTCGAAGTCACGGCGTCGTCGTCGTGCCCATATCCACCATTCCTCTCCGCTTGGCCTTCACTCGATATGTGCTGAAGGGATGCTGGATCAGGAACCAACCACCCCATGCTCCGGGCTAAGTCTCGACGAGCGACGAGCGAGTCAGTTTCCGGCTTGCGGTCAGGGAAGGAAGGCCGAGCAGAGTGGCCAGCCGTGCTACAGGCATGTGTATCTCTTACTCGCTCATCGCTAATTGCACGTGTCTCATGATAATACAACCAGAATACCCTTCTCGGGCGAGAGACTAGAACCCGATACCACCACCGCTGCCCATATCACCGCTGCCGACAGCACCGCCGCCGCCTCGCCTTCCTTCGGTCATCGTCCCGAGACTGCAGAATATCCTTGTCCTGTGCAGTCGCTGTCCGCTGATGCCATCCTCGGTACGTGTTCAGCTCTGATCTGGGCAGTGCTGTCGCATGATACTGAGCCATTGCTTTCCAGAGGACGTGCTGAAACATATGAACGAGAATCGTCAAAGCATCCGGCAGCTCCAGATTGACATCTCGCAGGATTTGCAACGCTTGCGCCATAAGCTTCGTCGCTGCGCCGAGGATCAGCACAGCGTCTATCATGTGCTCACACGTATACAATACGCGTCGATGTGCGCCAAGCAGGTGAGTGTGCGTCCCTCTATATCAGAGTAACAGTCGTTGACTTGAGGAAAGCGGTCATGCGGCGTTGTTGCATAGTTGCCTTCACTCTCATCACTTATGCCCCAACGACGTTTCCGACGTTTCCGCCGCCCTTGCCATTCCCGCTCATCTGTAAAGACGTTTTCCCCGCCTGCACTCATCTGTATCCCCGCCTGCACTCATCTGTACCTTGTAGTAGTCACTTTTCGAATATGCCATCAAAGCTTTCATTGTCGCGTGCCATCTAAATATCAATCGCGGCCGGGAGAAGGTAAGGCTTCTCAAATACGTTCGAGCATGAGCTGCCCAAGGAGGTGCAGCGCCTCCTCCAGATTAATCGTACCGCCAATTAAGTTCGACTTGTAGCCCTCTAGCTATCACGCGCCTGGCTCTCCCTCTTCCTCTACCATCGGCATCCTATCGACGTTCAACTGCCTGAACATCTCTTTCATAGCCAACGATGCCTGTAACATGATCGGCGCAGTCGATGTAATCATGAATCCAGGACGTTCGCGGATAGCCGACATGACCTCCTGCATCCTGAGATAGTCTTCCTGATGGACAAAGACCAACGAGAATAGCCGCGTGCGATCTCCGCTGGAGATCCAGCGGCAGGCACGATGCTCCTAGCGAGGGTATACCTTCAGTGAATTCGACAGCGAAGACATGTTGCTAGCACTCACCAGATTATACTGGAAGTCAAAGGTAGAAGGCAATCTGTGTACGAGAACTCGAGATTCAGCCCCGAGCCTTGCAGTCGGGAATGGCCAGGCAGATGCGGTACAGCGGCTGGCCGAAGAGAACTCGACGAGAAGCCATCCTAGCGATAGAGTGCCTTGAACACCGTGGGGAGTCATCGGGTAAGTAGGCAAGTACGACTCACTTGCAGCATAGCTCTCGATCACAAAGGCAGCAGCGACTGATATAACTTTGGACTGTCCACAAGCTCCGTATTCGCGGGTGACCAGAGAGACGTTGCGAAATTGAATACAGGGGCTACGTGTGGAGACTGCATGGACTGTGGACATAGTAGCGGAGGTACCGGGAAACCTGCCTCGGATTCCCGCTTCAGAGTTGCTCGTCACTCATACTTATATATCGTGTACGCGTGAAGCCTGCGCAGTCCAATGCCTGCTGACTACACAATTGTCAAGGTTTAGCAAGGTCAGCTTGGTTCAGAACGGGTGTTTCCGATGTCCGCACGCAACCTCTGTAAAAGGAAGGTCATATCGAAGTTTGGCAGCGGAGCGTCATTCATCCTGCAACTTCCTGATGAGGCAAACGGCGCTAGGTGCTTGGCCATGTTCGAATTCGCGGAGTTCAAACGTCACTAGTACTGTCGCGTTCGGTATTCGACTCTAGCAGTGACATTGCCAGTACTTGCCGGATCTGGTACGCCAAATTACTCCTCGACCGAGCACTAGGTAGAAAATGGAGGGCAAGAGAGCCGAAGGATAACTACTGAGCGACCTTCCCATGGCCAATGATCTCGAAGTCAGACATCCTATGCCTTGGGTCGATCATCCGCAATCTGAGGAAGAGAATGAGTCGAGCCAGCGTGACCTCGAGCTCGCTCATCATGCGCGACAAGGTATGCCGCTCGTTCTATCTGGCTCTAGCTGAGTATGTCTTATTTTCTTTAGCGTTTGAGCTGTTGGGTCCCCCGTCACATTTATGGTACTTCCACGGAGAGCTGCGGGATTCTAGTACTGGCAGTCAAGGTGCGGGCCCCGCAGTTCTTCGTACGGGTATGGTGCAACCTCGCGCCATTCTAGCGGCGCATCCTCGCCAATTGTTTCTTTGTTGCTACTGGCGATTGACAACTATATTGCCGGAGATCGTCTTCTGCCGCTGGAATACCACCCTTACTATGAGTGGCCTCAGAAGACAACCGGTACCCCCGTCCATATACCCTGTCTTGCTTGTCGCTTCCGCGGATCACCAAGCGAACACTCTTGTGCTTGAGCCAACGAGGCGCGGGGACATGCAATGCAGACGCTGCAGCCGCCAGCGCGGCAAGGACTTGAAATATGGGGATGGAGGGGAAGGTGTGCCGTGTTCGGGAGGTGAAAGATCCTACAGAACGAAACGCAAGTTGGACTGAAGTGTTTCTCGGTTTATGCTTGTCCCTCTGTAGTAAGGATGTATATCGGAAGTCCTCTACGTCCGCCATCCCCTGTATTCCTCCCCGCATTTACTCACAGTGTGTAGATTCAGTGAGTGTCTCTCCCGCTCGTATGGACTTCCGTAATTGCTCTCATGTGCCAAATTGATAAGATATGAAGGCGGAGGCCAAGCCGCGCCGCAGGCAGCTCGCGGATAATACTATCGGGCATCGATGATTGATTGTTATGAAAACGAACTTGAGAATATTGGCCGCGCCGTTCAGTACTTAGCTAGCAAGGTCGCCATGGGCTAGTCGAGGCAGTGCTCCACTCGATATGCACATTGTCGCTCTGGCTGCAAACACCAGTACACATACTGTCACAAGGATCGAGAAGTCCAATTAACCACACAGGTCGGTCCCGTCAACACTCTTCCTTCAACGCCTGCAACCGATCTGTCAGACGCTGCACGGCGATCCGATGTTCCCTGAATTCTTGCTCAGAACGGACGCGAACCTTGTCGATCTCAACGAGGAGGAGCCGCTTCTGGCAATCCAAACTCGACCGACGAGCTCGACGTAGCTGCAAGTGCCCCTTCGCTGTAAAGAACAGATGCTGTTCACTCCGCAAAAGGGCGGACCATCGGTCAAGATGGCCCTTAATGTTGTCAGCTACTCGGAATTCTGCACGTGTCCTTCTGCATGTTTCTAATTGTTGCTGGAGCTCTAGAACAAGAGACTGCGGAGGACTCGTCGTGAGTCGCGTAGAGGTCGCGTCGCCGGCGCAACGTCTTACCTCCAAGGTCGGACCGACACTGCTAGCTTCTACAGCTTCGGCGAAATCCTGCATGCTACAGCATAGATACTCAGGTCAAGCATCTTTGGTGAGATATTTTATGGAGCGTATACGTACAGATCGAATATTTTCCCCGACATTTCTGGTGTCAACGGGTCACGTTGTGAGATCGCACGAAGGGCACGGCCCAGGACATCGGCGCAGGATACGGCTTCCATGGATAATATCGGCAGAGTGTCTCCCCGAAATCTAACCCTACTCATTCGCGATATTTCTGTGCGGCAAATGGGGCAGATACTGGACCCTGTCCTTCGATGGGACAATATGCAGGTTGGACAGAAGACATGCCCTACTACGTGTCAGCGCACGATACAGTGTCCGCTTCATTGTACTCACCGCACTGAGTAGCGACAGCGTGCATGAAGCCCTGATGTGGCAATCGATCATGGCAGATGGGACATTCGACTTGAGAGACGAGGGTCTGAGACATAGCTGTCGCAATCTGAGCAACACCCGTCAATTAATATCACACCCAGCGCGACGAGGTTCCTACTTCGAATTTGGAAGGTGAAGTAGGGCCAGCTTACCTCAGCGAACAGAGCCATGGAGTTACCGCTCAGTATGATACCAGTACTGTTTACAGGGAAGACGGCCGTGCTCAGAGAAGATACATGATCCGGACAGTTCCAGCCCAACAGGAAAGACATGCTCGTTCGATTTGAGATTTGATATGTCAAGACTGGCACTACTGCTGAAGTCGGTATCCGGCCGCGGCATGCGGGTGAGCACCACAAGCACGACTAACCTTGGAAAGTCCATCGGTGTTGCTGACAAAGCTACCCTGGACAGGCGCGCATCTTCAGCTTGACTTGCCTTATATATATGCTCGTCCCCCCACCTATCGCGACTTGCCAACAATATCGACGACCTCCCTTTCTCGGCGACAATGGCAAGCCTCGAGTTGAGCTTTCTCCTATGCCATCAATGGCAGGTCGGTGATTCCTCTACAGCTGAGCTGTCTTTCCCTGGGCAGGTCTATCGTTTCACATCCTAGTACTGACCGCTACCCTCCTGTAGATCTTACCCGCCCTGAGGGAACACATATAAGACGTACATGGCACAGTCGCTGCCCCACATTGCCCGGGCCCTCATTCCCTCATAGCACGATGACCTCTCTTCCTCCTCCTTCGTATACTCGTCTCCTGAACAACGCTCTCGTCTTCGGCACCCCAGGACGCGAGCCCATGGTCGCAAAAGCTCACGCGGTCTTGGCCCACGGATCTACCGATCGTGAGATAGCTCTGCACTTACCTCTTTCCTAGCATGCGAACACGGCTCATGAAAAATGCTCTTAGGCTGGTTCATGATTGAACTTCCGCATGGGAAAACTACGGACTTTCCATTTCCCACCTTCGAAGTGAACGGAGGCGACCGCATGGTGGTCTTCCAGTTACCGCTCGATTTTGAGTTCACTTACTGCGATGTGCGTACCTAGGATATGCTTCCTTCGTGTATATATCTGACCATAAACCTTACCTAGCTAACTCGCGCTTGTCGCTGGTCTGTCAAGGATTGCGACTTCTCTCTCGTGCTTTCTCAACAAGTCGACTACGCCTACATGCGCGGAGCCGTTGCAGGGTATGAAGAGGAAGACAGGGCCATTCCTGAAGGCTCTCCTGCCGTTCTTCTCGACCCGAACATCGCGAACGTTCTGTTGGTCGTCAACGAGATAGCGGCTGCAACGCGCAATTCCGCCAGCGTGACCGTTCGTGGATACGGGAAAGAGGGATCGCGGGGATCTGTCATCACATTCAGCATAAGCCTCATTGGGCGCTAGGTAGAAGTCCGTGCAGCGACTCGAATGCATTTGTGAGGCATCGGACATCGGTCTATTCATATCCAAGTTCAGCTGTGTACAACGTATAATCCCCCGTTGTGATGGGGAATTCTTCATTGAAGTGAAGGCGTTTCGGAACGTGTTGCGTTAGTGTGTCGCTGGAGAGTTCGCCCCAAGATACCTGGTCTCCCACAGCGCACGCGTTCAGTATAGCGAGTAAACCCGCTGCTATCTTCACGCGGGTCCTGCCTCGCTACCTCGGATGGCGCGTACAGCGCGCTCATACATGCGTCGGGCACGCGTTGACGACTGACGAGCGTTCCCATCCGCTTCGGGCAGGCGTAGACTCGAAACAACCGACGGTACGGCGGGAGGACATCGAATCCTCCAAGTTGAGAAACGGTATCCTTGCACGTGTGCGGTACGCGCGTTCGGGAGCCGATTGATTGCCTTGCTGATAAGGAACTCGGACCGCAAACCTTCGTATGGGGTTTCCACGAGAACTGAGGTCTGGCGGTATACTAGTGACCTCTTCCGAGCCAGCGGGACAATGTCGAGTGTGAAGTGCTCGGCGACGGCAATCAATCGACCAAGGGTCTCCTCCTGGCGGCCAATCAGTTATGGCTTTGCCAGCACGATAATGAGTGGGGACGACTCACGAGCTGCGTATGGAGCCTCCCGACATTGAGCACCACATCTCCTCGTAAATCCACGCTCACGGTCTCGACGCTAGCCCAGGTGGGGCCTCAAAACGCAGGTGCCATAGTAACCTTGGCAAACACGTCGTGATTTGCCACGTACAGTTCAATGAGTCTGAGGGTTGTATTGCGCGATTTACTGGGAAGTAGCCCGAACGGTGCCGTACGGACGGTCCCCGGGACAACGACTTGAAGTATACTGGTGTGCCACGGTTCGTCCAGCTCGACGTAGAACAATGAGCCCAGCAACTCGATAGTCCCGCGGACAACCTTTAGAAAAAGTGGGGGGAATGGAGATCATCATCGTCGGCGTCAGCCTCATAACGGGAGGTAGGTAGTACGGAAAGTCAATCATTTGGCGTTGGGGAATGTGTTTGCCAGTCGGTTCGTGGCGCGGGTGAAACACAGCTCAGTGAGCACTCACGAGTCGCTGACGACTTTTGTGATAGGCACGCTGATACTCTTGACGAGGGAGCGTTCCGAAGCGACCTTGCGAGATGGACGTGAACCATGGAGACGTCGTCCTGAAGAAGTCGGCTTCAGCTGCTCGTGCCTCAGACGTGCAGACACAGGAGAGTCGTTTGTCGTCGTTGTGTTGGCGCATATAGAAGTACCCGTGCTTGAGGCGATGGCGACGGACTTCCGTGACGTCGAGCCACATCTCTCGGCTCTTGGTCGAACTAGGAGGGGGCGCGTCTGGCTTAGTCCACACACCTGCCCGATGTTGCAATGTGTTCAAGTGCTTGGTGTGTGAGCGAGAGTTATAATACTTACCGATAGTACGCAGACATCTGGATCAGCCTGCTTCGCGATACGAGCAGCCTTCTGGTTCTCAATGTCATCTAGGAGTCTAAATCGTTCAGAGCCGTGATAGGTACGCGCACAAATTGAAGGCTACTCACCGCTCATCGGCAGCGTGACGAGGAGAAGACAGTTGCCTCCGACGTAGGACTTGACGAGATCTTCGACGAGCTGAACTATTTATGGCTCCGCGTTTTGTACAATCCCTGAGGTTCATGTCAGAATCGGACGTGGAACAAATAATCTTAGAAGTAGGCATACCTGGGAGATCAACGATAGAGAGATGATCTCAACGAGGCCAGGACCGGCCAGATCGGCACAAATCACGTTCCCGTGAGAATACGAGAGGTTTCGCCTCAGGGACCTTTGTATCGCCTGCCTTCCAGGCCTGCATGTCGACCTCGAGGAAGTGCGAGAGCGGGACTGTGGGGTTCATAATCGCTGCTTATGCGTGCCGGAGCATGGGCCCGACGTCCTCCTTATCCGTAAAGCCCACCCCGAGGAAAACTTCGCTGACTGCGTCGACTCGCTCGCCATTGGTATCAAACTCCCAGCGGATGGAGATCAGGCAAGACCATGAGTCAGGGGGGTTGGCCAACGGCACTCCATTGGGCACCGCGTACACGCGTTCCCGCATCGCGAGGGACACTTATCTGTTTACGATGGGCATATAGAGTGAGCAAAGTGCCACCCGGGTCGAAAGAGCGAATAGGGAACTTACCCCAGAGACGGCTTCAACTAGCTGGACTTCTTAGCGCGCTGATTGCCAATGACGACGATGCACCGCAAGTCTAGGGAGACTTGAGCACTGAATGTCATAGACAGGGATGTGTGTGTGTGTGTGTGTGTGTGTGTGTGTGTGTGTGTGTATGTGTGTGTGTGTACGTGTGAGGTCAATCCGCAATTACAATGGCTCGGAAACGTACCCAGAAATCTCGAGGTAATTCAGAAGTTTCTCGAAGTCTTGTAGCATTATGTCCTGGACATCGAAGACTGTCGCTTCTCCGTCCTCGAACATGTGTTTGGAGTATTCGCAGTGCCGCTCAAGGCGCGAGTGGAAGAGCTTGAAGTACATGCCCTCGACCTTGACGATCACTTTGCCGTTGGAGTACCAGAGCTCCGCTGAGCGAGCATCCTCAGGAGAGAAGATTCGTTCAGCGGCAGCCGGAGCGGACGGCGTATTCGTAGATGGGGCGGGACCAGAGCACACAGGAGCCGAAGTCTCCGCGCTTCCATCTAAGGTCGCTAGATGCGCCGAGGATCCACGGCGCTCGGGCGAAGTCGGTACGTATATGGACAAAGCAAGCGCAGACGAGGCAGAAGCAGAGTCCAGAGGTGCTGAAGTCGGCATGCTTTCACCGGGGGTCGATGTATGCGCCATGGAACCACCCTGGAGAGACGAAGGATCGATGTGCTTCGATGGAGACGTAGGCTATACGGTTTCAGGAACGCTTGTAGCAGGCGTAGACGCATTCGACAGGGTGGAAGGAGGCGCAGCCCGACAGAAGGTGTCGACGGGGGAGCCGGACGAGCGGACGGACACTGCGAAGGAACAATGAGCGCCTTGGCAGAACGAGATGGATACGTATGCTACTGCGGCGTTCCTTAACTATGTGAGGAGAAGCTTCACTTCAAGGTGGCCGCCTGACGGGGCTCGGTGAACTTCGTCCGCTCAGGGGCTGGGTGCGCAGGCTTAGGAAGATCCTCCGCTGCAGCCTATACCGTGAGCATGTATACAGTAAAGAGCACAAATGAGGTGGTACCGTACCCGTTTTTGGCCACTGGCAAATGTACCGATCTTCCTGCTCACGCTCCCATTCTCATGAGGCGGAGGCAGCCTGCGCAGCACACAAGACGTCAGTGTCAAGTCATCGAATCTCGAGGTCATGAATACTCACGGGACCAGGCTGGGTGTAGTTCTTCGGGACGGGGTACTGCACGACGTTCACTGCGACAAGCACAGAGAAGACATTCGATTGGGCTCACGTCGAGGTTGATGAGAATGTCGGGCTCCTGTGCATAGCAAGATCAAGATCATAGTTCAGCACGTGCCACGCGAAAGAGGACGGGATCAGACGTACGTAGCCAGTGTGCGATCCCGGAATGGCGACGAGCGGGCCTGGAGAGCCGCTGCCTCCGTTGGTGACGTCGATCTGACTGCAGGACATCTGGAAGGAAGGGTCCGTCATAAGCACGGCCCTCCTTGTGCCCACTCGACTGAATCGCTCACAAATACCGGGGCACCACCGCACGACGAAGCGACGGGCAGCGCGATCGCCTCCATACGGACGAGGTACTGGCCCGTAGGGAGATTGTTCGGAAGAGTGAACGTCACGCCCGGAACGCCCTCATGACCAGCAGCGAAGCTGATGCTGCTGCCGCCATCGGTGACCGCGGAGATCTCATACACCTTGAACTACACGTTGCCGTTGCCCGCAAAGTCAGAGACGTCGCCCGGGGCCTTCGCCATGTACACGTCGCCACCGCGGTAGTAGGTTGTGCCGTCGGACATGATGCAGAGCTGCCCGCCCGCCTCGTCTGCGAGTCGTAGCACCGGAAGTCGGCCGAGGTCACATCGGTGACGGGAGCCCATGTGTTGAAGTTGTTCGTCTTCTGGATGTTCGCCCGCGCGGGCGTCGTCGTGCCCCCAACGACGAGAGACGGCAAGGTGTCTGCGGGCAGCCCGTCCTACTGTATGTCAGTACTTACATGTCAGCATGGTTCGCCGACGTTGCAGAGGAAGAGGCAAGATTGTCCCAGGAGGCGCCAGCGCCAAAGAATGGCCGACTGCGGCGGTACCGCGGCCGGTGCCTCTTTCTCCAATCGGTGTCTCGGTCGCGCATCTTCGACATCCGATCTGCGTCTATCCCTCAGCGTGATTTGGCCAGCGAAGAAACTCGATAGATTCCGATGAGGTCCGAACAGACGTCGGAACCGCGCGAGTCGGTCTACGTCGCTACCGCTCTCTCGCGCGACCCACGAAGGGGCCGAGCTCAAGCCGGCGGAGGCGAGTGTACATACATGAGACGTAGCCAACTATGATAACACAATAATAGGGATAGCGGATGGGAGGGGTGAAAATGCAGAAGAAGTGCTCGAAGTCGGAACTTGCGAGCACGGGAGTGAGAAAGGTGGTGTGAAGAACTAGAGACAGACTAAGCTACCTTGCGAGCACGGGAGTGAGAAAGGTGGTGAGATGGGGTACAGATCAACGGGGCTTTATATACTATGAAGAACGCGATGCTTTGGCACCCCCGCTTGTACGCTCGTAAAACGAGGGGCCAAAGCCAATGCCCAAGTTCCGTAGCCACCAGCTTTAAGCAATGCGCTCGGGCAAAGCCTGAAAGCCGGTGGCAAGGACAAAGACGCGCCAAGCGCGTGCGGGGATCGGAGCGGAGCAAATCACGCTTTCCATAGACCCTGGACAATGCGTTGTCCAAGCGAGCTCCCTGGCCGACCTGTTGTTCCTCTTCCTCTCGCTCGAGCTCTCTGTCATAACATTCGGAAGCACCGTGTCCGCCCTCTGCTTCTCTCGTGCGCTGCAAGAGCGCGAAGAATGACGCAGCTGGCCCTCACAGACGTCGATCCCGCCCGAACTCCGAGGAGCAGCAATGTGTAGCCACTTCGACATTGCAAGGGTGGCCTGGGCGGACGATACAAAGGATTTGGCAGCACGGGGCTACGCAGGTCACCAAGATTCCGGGGTAAAGGCCGCGCGAACTGCTGGTGAGTTATATAGAGTCGCTGTATGTCGCGTCTCACACAGCGCCCAGCTCCCATCACTCACACCACAGACGTACTGATTGACGTCTTCGACAGTCACTGACGCATCCTCTGGCTTCGGCCACATCCTCACTGAGGTCGCGCTCGAGCACGGCGACATCGTCGTCGCAACCGCTCGCCGCCCCACCATGCTTGCCGCACTCACCTCCAAGTATCCTTCCGACTGCCTGCTCACGCTCATGCGCGACGTGACTCAGCCCAAGGACGTGCTCACCTCATTCTGCGCGACAAGTGCGGCCGCATCGACGTCGTGTTAAACAACACTGGGTGGTGAACACTTCGCGAGGTCGAGGCAATCTCCGACGCGGATGCGCGCGCACTCTTCGAGACGAACTGCTGGGGCACGAACTACGTCACGAAGGAGGCCGTGCGTTTCCTGAGGTCAACCGACCTGGAGTGGGCGATAATATTTCTCAGATGTCGTCCATCGAAGGTGTGCACGGTCTCCCTGAGATGGCCCACTATTCTGCGACCAAATTCAGTATGTCTCGCGTGCTGCCATGACCTCTGTGGTGGAGGAAAGCTGGTACTGACGGCGTGGATGTAATTGCAGCTGTAGAGGGCTTGAGCAAGGCCCTCACGGCTGAGCTTGACCCTGCGTGGAACATCAAGGTCAGTCTGCGTCAACGCGTGCACGTGTTCCCTTCACTAACCTCGCGCTTCCTCTGAGATCACCATCATCGAGCCTGGAATGTTCGAGAGAGGCAGTCACAGCAAGACAGCCTGGTCGCCCGCACATCCCGCGTACACAAACACAGCGCTCCACAATGTAGCCCTGCGTAACCATTGGGGCAGCTTCGCTGTCCTGTCGTCTCCTGTACCCCGACAGAACGAAGCATGACGGCGAGACGAGGTTCAAGAGGTTGCCTCGGCCACGACTTTTGCTATCCCGCCCTCTGCCACTCTCTCGTGCCCTGCGAGAGCACAAAGAAGTGCAGCGTGACGAGCTGCTGACAGAGCTCGTCGTGCTGTCTTCCAGCTCTGGGCACTCGGATGCGCCGCGCGCCCAGCCTGGCTGAAGCAGGAGAACCCGGACTACGCCTACGTTGCCCCGTCACCTATCCCGCTCAGCACCAGCCCCAACGACGTCCCGCGCGAGCTCACTAAAGAGGGATAAGAAGGGAATCAAGCAGTACATCGAATGGTACGGCACCCCCGCGCGCAATGCGGTCCACGGAGCGGGCTTCGATGGTGTTGATATCCACGCTGCAAACGGCTACCTCATAGACCAGTTTTTGCAGGACGTCTCGAACAAGTGTACGGACGAGTACGGAGGCTCCGTCAAGAATCGCGCGCATTTCGCCCTGGAGGTCCCCGACTCCGTTGTCGCTGCCATTGGCCCGAAGAAGAGGGGTATCCGGCTGGCTCCCTTCAACTGTCACCAAGATTCATGCTATCGTGGCGTATGTGCGCGAGTCCGTAAACTGACGAGCAGCGACTGTTAGACATGGGCAAGGAGATCCCTGTTCCGATGTTTTCCTACGTCATCGAGCAGTTCAAGTAGAGGCCTCCCGACCTTGCGTACGTCCACACGATTACTCCCAGGTCACCCATGAGTGCGTTGCCCGAGGACAAAGTCGGTGGAGCCAGACTTCATCTACAAGCTTTGGTCTTGCTCGTACACTCCTCAGCACTGGCGGGTACGACCGCGACTCGGCCATCAAGACCGCAGAAGAGACCGACCAGCTCAGCAGGTTTGGTTGCTCCTTCCTCAAGAACGTGAGTATCGTCCCCTTCTCGACGTCACTAATGAGCTGACTTGCAGCCCGACCTTGTCTATAGCTACCGCCTGCGCGAGAACATCTCATGGAACAAGCCCGAGCAGGACATGTTCTACCTGCCGATGGATGAGCGGAGATACACGACGTATTCGTTGTCGGAACAGATCCTCAAGTCGCCGCTGTTAAGGACCGGAGTATATGGACTGACATACAAATCAAAGTCCGTGTCCATGTGGAAGGGAGCGCGGCCGGTGGCAGAGTGGACGCGAGCGTTGTGACTGAACTCGGCATAAGGTAACCATTTCACCCAGTCATCTTGTCTGTAGTTGCAGAAGGTGCGGAGGTACTGCTCGACCTCTTGATTGACGTGTTCCGTTTCTCCGTCGGTCTGTGGGTGGTAGGCGGTGCTGAGCGACGACTGAACTCCAAGCTTTTCAAGGACTCCCCTTGTGACCTTGCTCGCAAAATGCGGTCCACGATCTGAGATGAGTTGATCCCACATGTACAGTCCGACTCTGCGATAGACGTTGTCGAACAGTAGGTTGACGGTGCCGTCTGCATCGACAGTCTTGTGGCATGGGGAGAGGAAGATCGCCTTGGTGCTGCAGTCGACGGTCACGTTCAGTGCGTCGTAGCCCTCCGGTCCTGAGGGTGGCAGGTCCGTGACGTAGTCCATGGTGAGGACTCCAAATGGCCGTGTTGGAATGGCGTTTGGTATGAGCGGGATGTGGCGGGGGTTATTCTGGTTCTTGGTGGCCTGGCAAACGGCGCAGCCTCGGACATAGTTGCGAACGAAGACTGACATACCTGGCCACCAGAACTCCCTGCTGACAAGCTCGTAGGTCTTGTAACGTCCCGGATGACCCACGACTGGGCTGTCGTCGTAGTGCTTCACGATGTCCCTGCGCAGGTTCTTGTCGGCAGGCACGTAGATCTTGCCTCGGAAGAGGATGAGCCCTTCTTCGTAGTTCCACTCCTGGAGTCCCTTCGCTAGTGAGCGCGGACCACTCTTCATGATGGTGTCGAGGGCTTGTGCAACATCAAGATCACGTGTCGGGCATTCACGAATGCGGCGTCATAGTTTGGTGTCCCCAATGGGGTTGACAGCACCGGGTCTTGTAGAGCAGATGCGGAAAAACTTGGGATTGAGGAGGACGTGGTCTGCATTGTCATCCTCTACCCCCTCTCAATGGTCAGGTTGCCTCGACATGGTGTCGCTGCAGTTGGAGATGCCTGGCTTGTGCACGAGAACGAAGTCAAATCTGGAGAGGAATAAGGACCAACGTGCCTGGCGGCGGTTGAGCTTCTGCGTGGTCTTGAAGTACTCCAGGTTCTTGTGGTCAGTCCAGATTTCGATGGTGTGAGGCAAGCCTTCGAGATAGTGCCGCCATGCCTCGAGAGCATGCACAATCGCGAGGAGCTCTTTGTCATAGATATCGTAATTGTGTTCCGGTTCTGAGAGAGACTTGGAGAGATATGCGATGGGGTGCCACAGGTTGTCAGTGCCTCTCTGTGACAGGACGCCGCCAGTGGCAAAGTCAGATGCATCGACCTCTACAAGATAGGGCTTGTCAGGGTCGGGGAGGAGAACAGGAGAGCTAGTAAACACAGCTTTGAGCCGCATGAATGCGGTGTTGCACTCTTCTGTCCACAGCCATGGTATGTCCTTCTTCGTGAGGTCGAAGAGGGGTCGCGCAGTCTTCGAGTAGTCCTTGATGAACCAGCAGTAGAAGTTGCTAAAGCCCAAGAATACCTGTACGTCCCTGACTCGCTGCAGCGTGGGCCACTCGGCCACTCCGGCAACCTTGACGGGATCCATCTCGAGCTTGTCATGAGAGATGATGAGCCCGAGATACTCGATGGAGTCGTGTTCAAACTGGCACTTCTTGGGTTTCAGAAACAGGTCATGGTCTTGAAGTCGTTGCAGGACTTGGCGAACAACTGCACGATGCTCATTGAGGGTGTCAGTGAAGACAAGGATGTCGTCCATGTACACCACAATCTTGTTGGTGTCGACGAGGTCCTTGAATATTTCATTCATCATTGCTTGGAATGTGGCAGGCGAGTTCATGAGACCAAAAAACATCACCGTTGGCTGGAAGAGGCCCTGGTTTGTCTTGAAAGCTGCCTTCCATTCGTCACCCTGCTTGATGCGGATGTTATTGTAGCCCCATCGAACGTCCATCTTCGAGAACACCCGAGCACCCTTCAACTTGTCAATGGGTTCGGACACTGGCAGCGGTAGCAGGTACTCGTTCTTGACTGTTCCCGAGTTGAGATATTGGTAGTCCTGTACAGGGCGTAGTCGACCATCCTTCTTCTTTGTCAAGAAGAAGGGACTTGCCATAGGTGATTTGGAGGGGCATATGTAGCCCTTTGCAAGGTGTTCGTCCAGGAACTGGGATGACCGGACAATTGTCTTCGTCCTCGGTGAACAGCGGTCGGGCCGGCGATGAGTGGTGTTGGTGACTTGACGTCCCGCGACCTGCTGTGTGGGGAGGGCCCTGTACGGGCCAACAGGTTCCTTGAAGGTAACGGTGTAGTCGCGGTGTCGTGTTCTGGGATCCTTGGTCGCAATACGAGGTGTACGTGCTCGGTCTGGCTTGGTGGATAGTTGCTGAACTGGTGGACAAACAAGTGTGCACGAGTCAGGGCAGCGCGTGAGGTCAACCCTGGTGGTTGTCCAGTCGATCTTGGGGTTGTGCTCGTCAACCCAGTTGGTGCCTAGGATCAAGTCGTGGTCTCCAATGTTGGCGATGTAGAACTCGGCTTGTTCCTCATGGTAGGAGCGGCCATTCTGCGAGTAGATCCGACAGTCTGGATAGTCGTGTGACATACCCAGCCCATGATGTTCTTCGTGCCATCGACATTGCAGATGGGGAACAGCTGCTGCAGGGGTCTGAGTGTGAAGTGATGAGCCTTGGCGAAGTGAGAGTGCATGATGATTCCTTCTGCACCACTGTCCAGCAGCGCGCGTGCACCAATTTGGCGTCTGGTGATGCGTCCAATGATGTTGACGTCGAGGGTCAGTGACTTCAGTTGACCTCAATAATTTGACGTGCTTAGTTATGGTGGAAGCTGAATCATTTGGGCCCTTAGTTAAGGGAGGTGCCTAATCGCCCAAATATTTGGGCACTCTCGTAAGGTCGCAGGCAACAAATATTGGCCAAATATTTTGTACGCAGGAAATAAGCCTGAAAGGCGACCCAAAAATACTCCCAAGAGGATTGAACCTGGGCCTAAAGAGGGCATACAAGACACCATCCAACTAGGCCACCAGGGCTTTCTTTGCCAGTGCCAGTAACAATGTATATCCCGTCTGGCGTCCTGCGTACAGTCATCTATGGCCCAACCGGGTTCAGCTGTAGATGACTGTACTTATTACTGAGGGTAAGTAAGTGTTCGATACATGGAAGGAGTAAGTAACTGTTATCACATTGACATCAAGACGTCTAGTTGGGCTGGAATTACAACATCTAAGGGCCCAAATGATTCAGCTTCCACCATAACTAAGCACATCAAATAATTCAGGGTAGCTGATACTAATGCGAGGGTAATCAACGGGGTCTGATGATTGCGAGTGAGGGCGGATATGGCAATGGAAGTGGGATAGATTGGTTTGCAGCTCGACAGAACATTATACTTGTTATGGAACACAACTCCAGTGCGTGGCTTCATCCCAACTGACGGCGTGACAGCGGGACAGTCTAAAAATCCAACATCGAGACCAAATCCTTCAACAGCGCACTAGCCTCCTCTCTCCGACTGGCATCAAGTCTTGACTTGATTGATCATGTCCGTGAACGTCTTGAGTGGGTTGGTCATGGCTGCCGGCGTGGGGTTGGACGACATCAAAGCATCTGGTGCACCTGAGTCAGTGTCCAGAGCCCGGAAGCGTGGACTTCTGCGGACAATTGCGAGCGATGTGACCAGCAGCAGGCTTGCGGCAGTAGAAGCACCCATTCGACTCGAGCAGGTGCTTCTTCTCATCGAGTGTGAGTGTCATGTGACATATTGTGTCAATGTCCATTGGGACATGTTGGGTGGACACTGCCGGGCCCGTCACCGTGTGGCGTTCTGCTGAGGATGGGGAGGGTTTTGCGGGGTTCTGAAGAACATGTTCAAGCGCACACGAGGATGGGGAGGGTTTTGCGGGGTTCTGAAGAACGTGTTCAAGCGCGCACCATGACGGCTCGAGCTCGAGCTGGTACCTCATCACTCCTTCTCCTTCTTCCGGTTGCGTGCTTGCTTGTCGATGGCAAGGGCATACATCTTGTAGGTTGCAAGGTCAGTTGCGAGCGGGTGAATGCGATAGATGTCGTCCAAGATGGACAGCTTGAGACCCTTCTTGAAGAAGTAGACCTGCACCTCGATGTCGTACTTCGTCTTTGGCGCGAGGATTTCGAACTTGGTGATGTACACCTCAACACTGCCTTCTTGCTTGATGGTCTTGAGGGATGATTGCACTTTGCCCTTCGAGTCGACAAACTGGAATCATTTGTCGAACGAGTCATGTACTTTCTTCAGTGTGCCATATGTCAGAGGGTGCGCAGGGTTCTGCAAGGCAGCTTCTTCATCAGCGAGTATCATTTCCATTACAAGTTCAGCCCATACCCCTGCGATGTCACCTTGCATGAAGCTAAGGAATAGGACGATCTTGTCACCCTCTTAGCTGTAGTGCTTCGCATTCTGCCTGATGTATAGCTCAAACATGAGGCAGAAGCGTCGGATGTAATTCTTGTTGATGTTGAACCACTGCGGCTTGTTGCTGATGTCTGTGATCGGCATGGTGTTCGACATGACGGGGGTAGTGGGGGGTGTTACGTTGTCTGTGGTGGGTAGGATTGTGGGTTCAGATTGAGGGGTGTCCACGACGGGGTTTTCCGGTTCTTCGGCTGCGGCAGAGCCGTCCAGGTCTTGTGGTTCAATGACGGGTGAAGAGGTGATGGGCGCAGTGTGGTAGGGTTCCCAATGCTCGTGCTCGAAGCTCCAAACAACCTCCTGCCGACCTCCTGCTGCAGTTTCAATGTAGTAGCCTCCTGCAGACTCGCGAACGAGTTCGGGGTCGACAACAGGGCTTGATGCTCTTGACGGCGAGTCGTCGGAGTCGCGGGGTGCTCGGAAGGTGTGTGATGTGATGGGCAATTACTAATCCCGATGCCGAGCGCATAGCACTCAGCAGAGCAATGGAAATGGGACAGTGAGATCTGTGAAGACGCTGCACGGGCATAGCGGGGTGTCGTCGGCTCGACCGGTATGTTCCCAGCTTTGGAGCAGGAACTTGCGGCATTGGACGTCAAAGACAAGGGGTGGGGGGTGAGATGAGATGAGTTCAAAGCGGTCTCTGATCTCAATGATCCACTGGCCGTTGTCTCTTAGCGTAGCGGATGCTCCTACGTAAATATGGTGGTATGTCACCTGGTCCCTATAGATCCACTTTGTCTCCGTCACCTGGAAGTACGTGTTCTCGACCAGTTCAAGGTGTTGCAGAGCGAACACGTAAAACGCATGGGAGATATTCTCGTGGTGGGCAGCGGTTTGGAGTGGGAATGGAAGGTCGCTTGGTTGTTCGTATTCAGCGAGAAACCAGGGGCTGTGGACGAAGGTGACAGGTGTGGGAGAAGTTTTGGGCTCCTCTGCATCCATGCGCAGCTAGGGCCCTGCAGGGGTGAACCCCAGGGTGTCTGGATGTCTACCCCCACCCGTACCCCTGAAAACCCCCCACCCCTGACCAAGGGTGGGGGGTTTTGAAGGGTGTTGCAGAAGGGTACAGAGGGGTGGGGGGTTACACCAAGGGTATGTCTCATAGCAGGCTGGAAAAGGCACTGTAGGTCATACATATGGGGGATATATGTGTATGCAGTACAAGCAAAGCCTAGATCAAAGTAGTTCTACATAAATCAGGTCAATAACTACCCAAAACAACATTAGCAGGCGGGCTATACAGTGTATAGGCACACCCCTGAGGATGGGCCAAGGGTGTCGAGGGTTGCATGATCCATACCCCCGACTCGAGCGGTGGCTAGAAGGTGAGAGCAAGAGGATGACAGAGATAGATAAAATAGAGTGTGAGGATGAGGATGTCAAGTACAGCGAGTAGCCAGTGGCCTAGGTACTGGAAGACAAAAAGGACAAGCTGGGGATCCCTACAGGACCCCGGTGGTAATGTACAGGTCAGCGCATCCAATAATCGATGAAAAGGTTGTCCTCCATCAACACAAAGCTACGGGACGTTGGTCTGGATGCAGCAGAACAGCGGAGCATTCGGAAAGGCAAGATCGATGTCATTGAGTGATGCAGGCGGGGGTTTGGGGAAAAACTGAGCCATGAGCAGGGAGGATTGAACTATACTGTAGAGTTTCGACCGATGCGGCGCGTCACAGGTCACAGGGGCCTCCGCCGCACCACATCGTGCTGTAGGTCACAGGTCACGGCCCCTTTGGGGCCCCCATTTTCGCGTTTTGGCTCGGTTTTCGGGTGTTTAGCAGGCCAAATCAGGCAAATTTTGGGCACCTCCGCTCCGCTCCGGCGACTGCGGGCGGTTACAGGTCACACCCCGCTGGGGCCTGCACCGCATCGGTCGAAACTCTACAGTAAAGGGAACAATTGTGGTCTGAAATTCTTCTCATGCAGCCCTCGGGTACCGGTGCTTGCCAAACAGAATCTCTCTTGGCAATTGGTGCTCTTTTTGACCTGAATCAAGAGTAGGCCTAGGTGGGCAGACTGGCCTGAGGGCACTGGAGCACCTGAGCTAGAAAGCAAAGGAGAAGCCCGCAGAGGGCCAGTCAGCCTTCCATAGCCATTTCTCCAGGAGTAAAGGTTGAAAAAAATGTAGCCTTTCATTGGCAATGAGTGATTAAAACAATATGTATAGTTTTAGGATCCAAGAACTGCCCAACTTTGATGTATATCATGATGATGGATTATAACTTGTATCATTAGTCACTGATATTCTTTTAGCAGACATCTCTGTCAATGATAGACTATTGTGGAGAGCTACATACACTTCTATAAGTGTCCAAGTAAGCCTTTCATGGTGGACAAGACTGGGACAAAACATTGGACAATGAATTGAGATAAAATATCAGGATCATGGTATGTGGAAAAGGAGTTGATTGTATTTCAACTATCACATCCCAAAAATAGATATGTACTTAATGTCACCAAAAATACCAAGCACTGCTGATATCTTTCTCTACAAGACAAGGAGAGGATTATATCTGCAGTTTCAAGGTAGCCATATTGTAGGAATTCTTGTCAATTTGTCTAAAAGCCCATGATTAAGTGTTCAAATAAACACAAACAACCGATATCAGGGATAGCGGAGTAATGCAAGCCCTTATGCCTTGCTTGTCTGCGCAGCAATAATGTAGGTTAACACCATTCCTGCCATAATTATATCTGTATTGTCAAGACACAAATTTGTCATAGTGAACTACTTTTGGACTGTGGAGATTTCATACTCTTTGTATGCATGGAAGCAGACTAAGAGGAACAGATATTGTGCGGCATCTATCATCAAGAAGAGCTAAGAATTTCATTGAGAGAATTTGTGATAAAATAGCAGCATTTTGGTATGCCATGTTTAGTCCGAAGAGAGGCATACCATATTTGTCCATTTTGAAAAAACATTATATGATCGGAAAGGCTGAGGTCTTTGCAGTGCTACAGCGCGCGAAAGGCCGGAATATACGAGGGTTCGCGATGGTTTGTGTGAGATGATCAAGTACGGCGGCTTTCAACCGCGGATGACGACGCGTGCGAGCGGCTGTGCCACCGTCGCTCTTCTGCAAACCGCCATCATTCACGTTCCGACCCGTCGCTGTGTCGTTGCCTGTTCCTCCTCTGGACACAATTCAGGCGGTTATGAGCGACTTGCCTGAGCCGGATGTTGTCACGGTCGACTACGAGATCGCTGCATCATCAGGGCACAGCGGGTCATATGTGGCGGAGAACATCCTCGTCGACAGACCCACGGACCAGAGCAGCCGATGGAGCAGCGCGATTGCTGTCACCAATGGCAAGCAATTCATCCGCCTGCGGCTGAAGCAGCTGTGTGTTCTCAGTGGGTCCTGAAGGATTACGTTGTATCTCACAGTTCTAACCGCTTTATTCTTCCAGAGAGCATCACGTTTGGCAAAGTAAGTGGGGCTGCGGCGGAACACCGAAATGTCTAACCACACGCCACTGTCAATTACCCATGACTCGCAGTTCCACAAGAGTGAGCTGCTCCAAGTTCTTGTCATGCGGCTACAAGCAGAGCTGACAGACGGCCTTAGCGCATCCATGTAATATCAAGGAATTCAAGGTCCTCGTCGGATTGCACGAGAATAACATGACGGAGGCGAGTCTCAATGTTGAACGGCTACCGCGCCAACTAACCATGATTGCGTTGTAGATACTCCTCGCCGGTCTCAAGAACGATCCGATGCCAGAGACCTTCTCCATCAAGCATACCAACCGCGTCGGCATGCCGTTTCCCACACGATACGTAGAGGTCATCCCTCTTTCGTGAGCAATGCCTACACGTATGAGCCATCATTCACTATGCTGATCACCATCTTGACAGCGCCCACGGCCAGAGTTTCAATACCTCGATATGGCATATCTCCCTGGCAGGGATCACCGACGAGAAATACGTCGACCAGATAAGGTCAAGATACCAAGAGGTATGCATGCCCATACATGCCAGTTCGAGTGCCGCTGACCGTCTCCCAGTATCGCGAGAGCGTAGTTCTTCGCCAAATACTCAAACACCTCCGCCAACGCCGGTTCCTCTCGCCCATGGCTCAGATCCTCGCCCGAGCCGGCCTCCAATTCGAACATCCACTGATAACCTCTCTTCATGAAGCGTTCGTCTTACAGGGAAACTGGGCAGAAGCAGAGAAGATCGTGCGAGACTGCGGTAACGACGGCCTCCTCCGCTCGTACCGCCAGGCCTGTGAGGCTGGCATGCGCTGGACGCGCATACGCGGGATGGATCCGGACGGCGACGTCCCTTGCAGACGAGGCGGGCACGCGATGTGCATAGACGAGGAGAACGGAATGATCTACCTCTTCGGCGGTTGGGACGGACAGCGGAGCCTCGACGACTTCTGGGTGTACGAGATTGCCAAGGACTCGTGGCGGCTCCTCAGCGTGGCCACTTCAAGAGAGAAGAACGGGCCCGGACCAAGGGCGTGCCACAAGATGGTTTTCGACAGCAAGACGGGTTCAATATACCTCTTGGGGCGGCTGGGCGACGGCGACGGATCGGAAACACACCGTGCTACAGGCCACAGTAGCTCGGAGGCACCGTTGCGTCGTCTAAGTCTGCCCATCATCTCCTCCGGTACTAGTCCCCGGAGTCAGGACCTGCCGTACCGCTTGGATCTGCATGGCCGACACATTGTTCAGAGTTCTATAGGTATCATACGCGAGGGCTGGACGCCGGCAAGTGGGATTTGCTCTCGTTCGACACGGCGGTGAGCTTGGTGTCTCTAGGGCTGTCAGGAGAAGCTCACAACGATCGTTTCAGTCGTCGGGAGGGCCGCCTCTCGTATCTGACCACCAGATGGCGATTGACTGCGACGCGCAGGTCATTTATGTATCGGGCGGCCGGGTCGTCGATGCAGAATGGGATGCATTGAAGTTCTCTGGGCTGTACAGCTACAACATCCGGACAAGCCGATGGAAAATGTATAAGTGAGTGGCCTCGCCGTCCTTTCGGTTCGGGCATGTCACTGAGCCGATCACGGTCTGTAGCGCAACCGACATGTACGCGGCGCATCCTTTCATACCGCCACGATGGGGTAGGTCTCCATGCATACACCGTGTCCGCGGCCGCTCATCAGCTTGCGACAGGGCACTCGATGGTCCTTGACCCTAAGTCGCAATACCTGTTCATCTTCGCCGGCCAGCGAGACGAGAGGTACCTGTCCGACATGTATGCTTTCCACATACCCACAAGTACGGTGACCGAGCTCTTCTCCAACTTCACGTCCGCTGGCGGACCGGATCCCTGCTTCACTCAGCGCGCAGTTATCGACGCTGATAAGCAGGAGATCTACGTGTGAGTACCATCCACAGCTCGCATGTCACTCGTTCATTCTGATGCC